>APFE031376502.1:0-49539 GCA_000404065.3 Pinus taeda
AGAAGGGAACAAGACCAGCTCTTCCATCAGTGTTATGGCATGCCTAATGGGATGCAAAACTGATGCTGATGAGACACCTACATATGCATATGCAAAGAGCTGTTGATCACTGATGGAGGGCTTGAGACCGACACTAACAGCATACACAATTGGTTTCATACTAGATCATATTGTGTTGCAGAATTGGGTAATGTCTTGAGGGTCTATGTCTAAATGTATTTTCCCCTTCGAAGGGTTGATATTGTATTATTTTGATGTAAAAGATATTTTAGTGCATGGTTACTCATACTTAGATACCATGACTAAAATATTTGAGGGTGGACAAATAATTAATCCCCTCCAGAAATTAATTAATTTTGAGTAAAAAATAATTAGAGAAGAATTAAATTCTCTCCAAGTGGAAAATAATAAAAAATCGTGGGTCAAAAAGAAATTAATTTTTGGAGGTCCTCCACCAAGGGAAAAATGGATATTTTAAGAAAATTTGACCACTTGGACCTTGATGATTAAGTCAAAGTCAAAATTTTGAGGATATTAGTCCAAAATAATAGTTTTTGGATTAATAAAAAATGGTTTTCCAGAGAAATTCGATTTTTTCCTCAAAAAATATATTATCAAAGGTAGAGATTAAAAGAAGATCAAGTTATTTTCAACAGATAAGATTATTTTGATGAGGATCAAGCCAACTAGCCATTAGGGTTTTATCTATACAAGGAAGGTATCAAAATCTTATTTTTTGTTTTTGGATGAAGTAATTTTCAAGTGATGTACTGAGCTTTGCTCTGCTTGAATTATTTTTTGCATAATAGAAAGATTTTGGGGTTTCAGTTGACAATGTTCTTCTATTTGCTGATCTGTGGTATGTGTTAGTATTTTGTTCTTTCATGCTCTATATTGTGCTAAAATTTATAATTGTTATTTTGGTTGCCAGTGATAAGAAGATTCTATTGGTACAATTATCTTGCCTTAGGTGATCTGATTCACCCCATCATCTAACAATTATTCTCAAGATTAACTAGAGATCTATAGGTACACTAGCTCTTGGACTCCAAGTTCATAGGCTATGGGAAGGATCGACGTTGTTTGAGCTTTGGGCTTTCATTTTGACGAATGATTTTGCAGGAGGTTTTGGCCACTAATTTTTCAGAATTATTCATCCTTATCATCTACTCTAAAATATCAAAGTTTTATTTATTTTGTGCTATAAAGAGTTAATCGGCTAATGAGAGCAAATATTTAAATTTTATAAATATTGTGTATATTTGTAAATAAATCTAACCCATTTTTATTTTTGAGGTTTTGTAAATAATTTTGGGTTTTGGGAATTTTTCTCTCTTCATTTGTACGGGTGAATTCTCAAGTGCTCAAAGGAAATTCAAATTTGGTTGGAGGAACTAGCCCTATGGCTAGGGTTTCAAAGGTTTCTCACCTCCAAGAGGGGCCGTCTAGCTCATTTGCCCAAATTGCTCAATTGAGAAGGGCTGAATCAAGCCTTAGAGGCCTAGATTTAGCCTCCCAAGGCCCTAGAATCTCAACGCTTAGCCAAGAAGAGAGGCCATAGGCCCTATAAGGTAAATTTTGAGATTTTTTGTGGTAATTGTTTTTGTTTTCCTAACTCTATTTATGTTTGCAGGGGTCCGAAACTTTTTTAAGGCCTCCAAGGCCTAACTGAGCTCCTTTTCTCCCCTATTGTGAGCCCTAAGGGGGCTTATCTCTTGTGCGACGACCTCTAGAAGGCTTGTTTCTGAGTGTCGCAGGCCATTAAGGCCTCTTCCACCCTCTCGGTAGCCCTGATTGGGCCTCTTCCTAGCCACCATAGGCCTCTAGAGGCCTTCCACCCTTGACGACAACCCCTATCCTCCTCATTTTGGTATGTTATAGGCCCTAAGGGCCTCTCTCCAGTGTTGTTAAAATCGCGATAATATCGCTATGTTATCGGATACTCACGATTATTTCATTAAATCGATAATATCGCGAGTAGTACTCACGTTTTTTTTTTTATACGCGATTTTTTCCCTTCCAAATTTAGGGTTTTGATCTTATAGTAGTGTTACCTCCCTAGGTAGGAGTGGCTAATAAACTATCGTATTAGGTGTTCTGAGCCCCTAAGGGGAAAGACATGTCCCTAGTACATCCTTCAATTAATAGGTGGCGGATGAATGATGATGAAATAAATGGGGACAAAGGGGTCTCAGGGCCAAATGCCATGGGTACAAGGATAACAATAATGAGGGAAGTCCACACATTGGGTGTATAGATATAAGGAAGGAGCAATCGTGGATACATAAATTACCCCAACCTTTGTTTTTCCACCCTTTTTTATTTTCCTTTTGCCTTTTCTTGATTTTTCTTTGTATTATTACTCGGGGCTCCAGGAAATGAGAGCATGATGTGAATGGTGTATAGCAGTTATTACCCCCTTAAGGTGGGGCAGTTCATCACCCATCAGGGGTTGGGACGTGAATGGTTTCCTTTATGATGTGAGGGGTACTCATGGGCCCTAGGAAATGTTAACCACCACCTATGGGTGACCCCTATAGGAGAAATTTTCTCCTAGATTTGTCTTCATCCGGAAGCCAACAACTGCTTGCAGCCATGTGCTACTATTCTTTGCCCCTTGAGCCAGTCATTGTGTGCCCTCGCTCACCTGTTATGATCGTATGTTTGAAGGGTTTGAAGGGTGGGCCTTCCAACCCCAAAGGTATGATTTTTCATCATGAAATTGGATGTTTATGCTTGCTTTTCTTTGGCACATTTGGACATGGATTAGTGGGGGGATTCAACGGAAAGAACAGGCTTTCACCTGTACTCTTGTTTCCTTGCCTCATCTTGGGGGTAAATCTTGGATCCTAGTTTCGTGGGATATCCTCTATGAGCTATTAGCTTTAGGAGTGGCACTACATGGGAAACCTTGATTTTAGTTGCATGGTCCCGCTTCTTGACACCATATATCTCACTCCCCTCTGTTCATTACAAGCCCTTTTTCACATTTTCCCATCCGGGTCCACATTTGTCCATTGAGTCCACAAGGTGTTAGCCTTTCCCTCCCTTTGTCCACAACTTTCGGGCCTGGAACAATACCCTAGAGGTTGATGCAACGAAAAAGAAACATGAAAGCATAATATGGCCACTTACAATAGGTAATGTACCACACAATCAAAATATGGTCAGGACAAAAAAATTTAGTGTGTGGGCAAAAGCCAAACACGAGATCTAGCCCCTATCATTAAGGCCATCACCTTGGTTCCTAGGCCCCCTATGAGCGCCCTCAGGTTCATTAAGGGACCCATGATTGTCTCACCCCTTGGTGAGCGATGAACTGCCCAACCTTAATGGGGTATTCACTGCTACATCTTACACATCATGCTCTCATCGGAGTCTCATTCCCTTGAGCCTTGAGTAGTGAAAGGAAGAAAAATCAATAAAAGACAAAAGACATATGAAGGATGGAAAAACAAAGGTCGGGGTAACTCATGTACCACGATTGCTCCCTCCTACATCCATACACACAAGGTATGGGCTTCCTTTATTATAGCTACCCTTGCACCATGCCATGTGGCTTGGAGCCTTTCTTCTCCATTCCGTCACTATTTCACATGACACCGACTCTTTGATTGGTGTACTATGGACTTGTCATTCCCTTAGAAGTTGAAACCACCTAATAGGGTCCTTCATTAGCTCCATTGTCGAGAAAGGTAACATTGGTACATGTCTAAAGTCCGTTTGGAAGGGCATGCCACTATGAGGTGCCCACTTTTGCCCTCAATTAGAAAGCTTATTTACTCAATTATACTAATGAATTATTGTACTTGAAGGTGAGGAGACACATTGGATCTTATATAGGATTGTACTTGGGTCATCATCTTGTACTTGGTCTCCCTATATGGGATCCAAGGCCGCCAGAGGGTCATAACGGCACATGTAGGGTGAGCATTGAGAGCCATGGGCCTCCAGCATTGCAAAGCATCGATTGCCACACCATGGGCTTCTTCAGCACCACCACATTACTTGTTCATGCCCCAGCCATACAGAGATGATGATGCATTTAGACCATGTTGCCCAACCAGCCACACAGTGCACTCGACACTTGGTAGCTGATCCAAGGCCGATAGGAGGTTTTGTCTCATCTGGAGGGACATGGGAGGGCATGTGTCATCTACTAGCCCTCATTAATGGAGCATTGACATGATCTTGAGCCATTTGGAGATCCATGAGACCCATTTGAAGCCCACAGAGTCCAAGATGGGGTTTGGAGATGTTTTGCAGCATTTGGAGGGCATTTCCCTCTTATTCATCATGTTTGAGGCCCTCACTTTCATCATAGCACGTTGAGGACTCATCTTAGCCTTCCAATGACCCTTCCTACTCCATTTTGCACTATTTCAGCGCTCTTGGGATGGCTTATCATTCAGTTTAGTAGCTATTTGGTGGACTTGTCACCAAAGATATGTTATTTTACACATTAAAATATTAACAGGGGCTTAATTAGGCTAAATTGAACTTGAGGAGCCTCATATAAATAAGAGAGGCCTCATTTTGTATTGGATCATCGTTTCTTGGATTGGGATATCTCTTAAGAAATTCAGACTTGCAATTGTTGGACAAAATTACTATGTTTGAATGCATTTTGACATTTGGAAATCTTCGCTATCTTTTCTTGGAGCTTATTTTTGCAATGTTGATGGATGGATATATTCTCATTGTCTTGTAAGTACTCTTTGATGCTATATTTTACATTGATAAATGGCTAATGTATGGAATGTTATTTCATGATCTTAATGTGCCCTAATCTAATGCGAATTTGTGAGAACATTAATGTTATTGGAAGTATTGCATGCATTACTCATAGATAATGATGAATGAATGTTCCTATAGGCTAGTCTTGCATATTGTATCCTTGAAACTCCATCAACCATTGTCAACGAAGTATAAAATCCTATAGTAGCCGTGAAGCTGCATCCTCTAGGGTTAGCAAAGTTGCATCCTCTAGGGTTAGTGACACTGCATTAGGTCTCCTTGAAGAGCGAAATTATCAAATCAAAGTAATTCTTGATGCCATTTCTCCCAATTGCTAGGCATTGGTCCAAGATCCTTTGTGATCACCCTCAACTCCACGAATCATCTTCCTTTTCACCTTTTTCTTCCTTTTTTTTGTCCCTTTAAGGATAAGGAGGCTCATCTAGGGCTTTGTGCGAAATTTTAGGGAGGAGGAAATTTTGAATTCCATCCGGACAAGACTCTTCCTTAGTGTCACCTCTAGGCATCCATGAGTTTTGAATGAATTTCAAGTGTTGAATTTTGATATAGTTGATGCCCTAGCTGTCACACCAAGTGGGAACCCTATAAGTCATCCTTCAACTTGGGGATTCTCTAAACGTTTGTAGTTTAGTACTTATTGAATGATACCATTCATAACCTTTCTTTTGCCTACCATGACCTTGGATGTGTCAATATATCGTTATATATCTCAACCCTAGGTCTCGTGCAAGATCTATTTCAAGGGTTTTTTCATGGAAAGTCTTACTAGCTTCTCCCAAAGCTTGCATATTCATTGAACCTTTCCATTGAATGGGCCACCTTGCCTCACTTCAAATATATCTTTAGATACAACTATCACAAGTGAGGGATATTGGGAGTCCTCCTGTCAGTGAAAATCCGTGAAGAAGGGAACTTAGGCTGTGGTGATAGTGGGTCTCTGTCCCATAGTGTCGTTGTGCCCTTTAGCTTTAGCCTATTCACTAGGCCCACTAGTTTGTACAACAACAAGATCCAGTGTGATGGCCATGATATAGGGTAGAGCTCATGTTTGGCTTTTGCCCACGTGTTATATTAAATGTGTCGACCATCTTTTGCTTTTTATGATTTTCTTTTCCTTCTGTTTCTTGCTTGTGGCTATGATATGCTTTTAACTTTCTTTTCGCTGCATCAACCTCCGGGGCAACGTTTCCAAGCCCGACCTAGATATGTGGACAAGGGGAGGGGGTGTGTCGGTGCCTTGTGGACGCAGAGAAAGGAAATGGTGAAATAGGGCTTGTAATGTGCAGAGGGGAGTGAAAAATATGGAACGAAAAAATGGAACCACACTACAAAATTGGGGTTTCCCAAGTAGTGCCCTTCCTAGGAACGACAAAATGGAACCACACTACCAAAATCGGGGTTTCCCAAGTAGTGCTCTTCCTAAAGCCATCGGCCAATAGGGGAGATCCCACGAGACTAGAATTGAAGATTAACCCCCCATTTAAGGTGAGGGAACAAAACCACGGTCAAAGCCTTTCCTTCTTCCAAGTTACCCAATAATCCATGCCTAAAATTCTCAAATGAGAAGCAAGCATAAGCACCCGATTGTGCAATGTAAAACATACCTTTTGGGTTGGATGGCCCACCCTCTAACATATGCTCTTGACAAACGGGCGAGGAAATATACCACTGATGCAGGTGGTAAGAAAGTGGCACATCACATCGGCTACAAGGTGGCTGTCAGGGGCTGCTGGCTGCCGGCTGGAAGAAGATGAATAGGAGAAGGTTTCTCCTAGGGGAACCCACTTTTGGTGGCAATGAAAAACAAGCATAAACACCCAATTGCACAATGAATAACATACCTTTTGGATCGGATATCCCACCTTCTAACATGTGCTCTTGACAAATGGGCCAGGAAACTTATGACTGATGCAGGTGGCGGAGATAAAGTGGACATCACATCAGCTACAATGTGGCTGTCAGGGGCTTCGGGCTGGATGAAGATGATTAGGAGAAAAGTTCTCCTAGGGGTACCCACTTTTGGTGGGTTACAGGGTCCATGAGGGTCACCCCTCTTTCCACATTAACGTTCAAAGATAACTATGGAGTTATATTGCAACACTGTTTGGCATTAGAAAGTTTTTGATCGTAGATGTGTTCTTATCATTAAAATGTTGAACAGATGAGATGCTATATCTGATCTGATGCTTGATGAATGTAATTACTATTTTTTCTATTATTAAAAAATATGCTTTACAATTTAATTTGTATTTTTTATTATTATTATTTTCTTTAATGGAGTAGGCAGCATGCTGCTATTCTAATGAAGCTGGCCTTCTCAGACAGCAAAATTGAGAATCTTGGTTGAATGATTGTTGTTATTGTGAGAATTCCTTTTTGCTCTACGACTAGCTTGTGGCTGCTTGTGCTTAATGCCATCCTGAATCAATCTCTATTCTTAATTATTGACGTCAAATTTTCTTGGTCACTTGTGCACATTATTATGATTTCGTTTTGTTTCATTTCAATTTTTTTCATTAAGTTATTCAATGACCCGAGTTTATTTATTTTTATATTCTCTGCTGTTGTTGTTAGTTTAATTATCTGCCAAGAATAATTCTAATCTACAGAAAGATGAACCTGCTTGGTGAATTTGAAATCATTAGTCCTGTTTGTAAGGCGGTTGGACTGACAATGAGGTTAAATTGTGTTTGATTATGATTGATTGTCTAATAAGATTACTTGTCCACAAGGCAGGTTGTTATACTACTGTAATCTTGAGGTAGATTATAACTAAAAGATGGTAACAAGTTTCTTTTATTAATGACGTTACATCTTGCAGCTAATCAGAAATTATCGTTCCTCGAGTAATATTCTGAAGGCTGCATCAGCACTCTTAGGAAATGATCCAAACAATTGGCAAATGGCATCAACAAAGGTCTTGAATCTTGTTCCCATGAAGGTATGATGCATTTATTAGACGCTTTTCTCTCTTATTTTGTACAAATCATTTATGCCTGAAATATTTGCAGCATATTTGAAAATTTGTCTTTTGATTGTTATTTCACTGAGTGCAGCCTCCTGGGGAGCCTATTTGCATTCAGAAATTACGGAGCCCTGTTGAGGAAGCAAACTTCATTGCATATGAGATTCAGAGACTTGTGAACACCAACTTAGCTACATGGTGTAGCTTTGCAATATTGTTTCGTACCCATGTTCAGGTATATTTATACATGCAATTCATTGGTATAGACTTTGTTAATTTATTTTTTATCTGATCTGATGTTGGCTTTGCTGTTTGATGCAGTCGTTTTTTATTGAATCATCTCTTTCAAGCTTGCAAATTCCTTATTCAGTTATTGGGTCCAGGCCCTTATACTCACACAAGGTATGGGTTTCTCTCTTTACCCTCTCCCCATATATCTAGATCCGAATCTACCTAAGTCATTTCATAATGTTTGGTAAACTAGATGGGACTGCTGTCATGCTAAAGGATTATAAATGATGATATCTACTAAATTTTAGTGACAATTCATGTTGGTTGAAAACCACAGACTACTAGTATGTTTAGTACATAGAACTGTTGGAAATCTTGGGTAAAGCTGTCATTGATGTCAATAAGATGACATCATAGGTAGCTTGCCCTAGATAAGATCCTATGTGTAAACCCTAGATAGAAAACCCTAATGTGGAAGAAATCCCTATCTATATGATGGCAAGCCTTAGATTGTTGAACCATGGTCTAGCAATGAATAAATGAAGGAGCTCCTTCCATGATGACATATGAAGTACATAATGAAACCCTAGATGCTATGCCCTAAGTTCTAACATTGTTGAAGCTCTAATTAAAGAACAATGAAATCCTAACATGATTCATTCATTCAATGAAGTCCTAGGTCTATGATAAAAAAGCTGCCCTAGGTCCATTAAGATGATGAATTCCTTGAAAACTAGCCTTGTTGAAAAGCCCTAGCACTCTAGTTCATGTCCCATGATCTCATCCCTAGCTCCCTAGTCCTAAAACCCTAATCCTTGTTCCTAGTCCTTGTCCCTTACTAGGATTAGAGCATAGGGGTTCCTAAAGCCCTATTCTAAATAAGCATACCTTAATCCCATTCACATAAAATCCTAAAGGCTGTCATAAATCTCTAAACCCTTGACTATTCAAAATATGAAACCTTATTGTCAAAAAAGAAAATTTATTTTTTAGTCGACCTAAGCCTACTTATACAAGTCGACTCCAATGAGAAGACATGTCTATTCATAAACACAAACAATTCTAAATATCAAACTAAGCTCATCGATTCGGAAAGCAATTCAGTCAAGTACAGAGAGAAAAGTTCCGATCTGAGGTGCTAAAAGAGGCAAAGAAGGATGGAAAATTGAAGATAATTAATTTGGACAAATATTGTTTTGGATTTTTTGTGTGGATAAGGTTCTGAATATATCATTGATTCTGTAAACAAGACTGCTCAAACTTGCCATACTTACCTGGGGATTGTTATTAGTATGCACTGCTGCATCCTGTACTGCTATCCATGGCCCTGCCACTACTACTGTTGCATCCGTATGGCAGCTCCCTCTGCATCCGTGCTGCTGCTGGACCTTTCTCCCAACGCTGCATCTACACTACAACCCCCTCTCATCATGCTACATCATGCTACTGCTAACTGCTACTACAATGTAACTCAGTTACTGAGAAGTAAGTCACTGATCCACCCAACTACTGACATCCCAGTCAAGCTAGAGACACTCTCGATGCTAAAGCTCTCTCTGCCACTAACAAGTGCTCCCTCTAGGGCCTCTGTGCTACTACAACAACTCCCTGCATCTCGCACTGCTGCAAACCTCTATGTGCCATCATGCGCTGTTTCAACACTCTTCGTGCCTCTCGCACTGCTGCAGCCGGCTAGCCTTGCGCTACCCGGGGACTCCTGCATTGTAGCACTCTACGCGCTTCATTCGCATCCGTCTCTACCAACATCCACCAGTCCTATTGCTCTCTCTTCGGGGCTCTTGTAGCAAGGTATAATCCAAGAGGTTGGGTACCTCAAGGATCCTGCCCGTCATCGCATGTAGTCCTCCTGACTACAGCTCGATGTCTCCCCACCTCTTCGTTAGAGGTATATGAGCAGCCATGGCAGAATCGTCATCCTCCTCGACCTCCTTTTCTACCTTCACTGGCGCTGCCTTAGAGTCAAATGCCTCTCACTTACTCTTCTTCTTCGGACACTGGTTTACTCTTCTTCTTGCTCAGCCGTCTAATCTCCTCTTGGCGAAAAGCCGCCCATAATTCTTCCCAATCTGGAAGACTCGCCCTGCCCAGTATGCTCTGAACAAATGTCTTCCACTCCTCAGAGACTATGTTTAGTGCGGTCCTCACCATCAACTCCTGCTCTGGCGTGGCCCCTATGGAAGTTAGGTGGTCCCAGATCTCCTTCAATCGACGAGGAAGTGATCTATCTACTCTTCCTTCTGCATTTGGTATGATCTCAGCTGATTCTCAAGTAACATCTTCCTCTGCATGGAAGTATGCTGGTACAACATCTTCAAGGTGTCCCACATTTCCTTTGCCGTATCCTTCTCGGTAATATGTTGGACTACATGATCCTTGACCCGATCAAGGATGATGCTTTTCACGTTGGCCATTCCCTCCTCGTACTTCTCATTATCAGCCGGATCAACTGGGATTGCCATTGTTCTCAAGGCGAATGCCTTGATGCAATGTCTATCTAGAATGGATAGGATCCTGGCCTTCCAGACCACAAAGTTGGATACCCCGTCCAGCCTGTCCTGATCCTCCGAGTCTCTCTACTTCCCTTCAAAGGTTCTCTCTTCGACTGTTGCTGAGTCTGTCTACTTCTCGCCTGGAAGTTCTTTGCTGGATTCCTTCTCAGTCACGCTTTCCCTTTTGCAAATACTCTTGCCAATCATCAAGTTGCACCTCTCCGATCTTCTGTGCACCTGCAACTGTTGGAAATAATACTGAGAGGGGGGGGGGGGGGTGAATCAGTGTTAGCAATTTAACAATATTTCATTTCCATAAACAGATTTATATACGCTACTTCTGTTAATGAAACTTGCATGTATATGCAACTGTGTTTAGAGCAACCAGCGTATACCTTGCAAACTTATAATCTAGTTAGTTGATCTTTAATTTGTGTATCAGAACCATATAACCAGTAATCAGTAGTAGTAAACAGAACAGACAATCACACACATGAACACAAGATATAAGGTGGAAACCCAATGTGGGTGAAAACCACCTGCTGCAATCGTCTCTATCTTTCTTTAATAAGAAACTTCTTTTTACAAATTTTGTACTGGTGGAGCCTTATACCAGTATGCAGGCTTCTACCTACAGAAGGCTACAACCTTCTCTCGTTCTCCAGCTTTTCCTAGAAGGGAGCTACAACCCCCTTAACGCTTGTACTAGCTGATGTGTTTACTAGTACGTAGGTGCTGACCTGCAAAAGGCTACAACCTTCTCTTTTCTTCTAGGGACCACGTTTCATAAATTTTCAGACTAGATCCATCAATAACATCAATCAAACATCAAATATATCTACATCAACTAATCTCCTTTGTACCAACCAAAACTGAATCAAACAATCACTTTTCTGAATGCTGTAACCAGAATACAGTAACAGTAACCAGAACCCAATTCACAACCCAGAACACTGTAATAGCAAATAGAAGTAGCTAAAACATATTTTATGAGACGTACGCTACTTCAATGTGTCTAACTTGCGTTCATACGCTGTTATATGAAGGCAAAACTATGTATACGTTGTTTTGAAATGCCGAACTAGTGTGTATATGCGCCTTTGCTATACTGAACCTACGTACATATTTTTCTTCAAGCCTAAAGATCTTGACGCATCAATAGAACTTATCCTTCTTCAAGTGCTTAGGTTCCTCCTTGATTCAGATCCAGCTATGCACCTTAACCCAATGACCAGTATTCTAGATCTTGCTCTTCATTAGGTATTCAATACTTGAGTGCCCTTGCCTAATGATCTCCTCCTCCTTTTATAGTCTTAAGCCTTACTTAATACCATGGTCCAAAACCACTTAGAATCAATACCTTCTACCAAATACCTGGGGTCAACACTTCGGACAAGATACCTTGGACCAATACCATGGGTCAAAAATTAAAATACCAAGGACCAAATACCACAGACCAAAACCAAGTTTTCCAACATGTACGCGCTTTTCCTTGCGTGAAAGTACGTCTATACGCATACGCGCCTTTTGGTCTGTGAACCCACGTGTATACGCGGTGTGGTCAAGGGGAACCTGCATATACCTCTTTTTCCTTCATTCTGTGATCCTGAAATATGATCTGTCATCTGAGTGAGTTGCCATCAAGGACAACACCTGTGTTATAATGCCAACAACAACATTGATCTAGATTCCTTGGCTAGAAATCCGCATCGGTAGCAACTCCCTCTACCTTGGTTTTTCCCTGTTAGGTACTGTTCTGCCCACAGTACCCCACTAGTGTCGCTCCCGCAAACTTCCCACAGCTTCCTATGCCCCAACAACTGAAGGACTGAGCCTTTAGGCTCTGCGCGATCCCGACACTAGCAAAACATCTCCCTCAGCCAACTACGTTAACCCTCCCGGTCTCTGCATGGCTCTGTGTGAACCTCTTTCTGCGTTCCTTGACCTCTGCGCTGGCCTCTCTCTGGCTCGGACTGATGACATAGTCCCTTTGCGTCAACCCTTTTTCTGTCGCCTTCTGCAAGGATCAACTTCTGTCACTCGGGAGAGCTGATACTGTTGCAAATGCTCTGCTTAGCTAATGCTTTCATCTCTCCTGTGATCTACAACCAAGCTCTGATACCATGTTGAAATTTCTAGGTCTATTCGAAATTTAATCTGTATTCTTCTGGTTTATTTCTTTTACTTGTTAATTCTGAACAAGTTATTTAAAACATATATATGAAAATTCTATCACTACAACATATGATTTACTTTGCCTACTTATTTACAATAAGTTATCTATGAAATTCCTTCAATAAACACTAAAATAAATTCTGCTGCAGATATCACACCATAATTCAGAAACAAACACATGCACAAGAATCAACACATTGACACGATTATTTTGGACAATAGTCTCTGAAAAAACCCAATGTGGGAAAATCGGTGCAGCGAGGGAGGATTTAATTATTCAGCGATTCTTTCGTACATCAGGGTGCCAAACTAGCTTACCCAATAGAGAGAAAAAAATTCTCCAGCACTTTTCCCACTCCCAATGTTAACCTGGTTGACCTCTGCATAGTTCCCCAACACTTTGCGTCAGTCCCTGCTTTTTTGTGTCAGCCTTGGGCCTCTCCGCGTCACCCACGCAGGCACTTTAGTGACTGCGCAGTCCGCTACTGCCTTTGCGTCTGCCTGAGAGGCTCTACATCTGCCTCTTCTTCCTCTGCGCTAGTTTTCTAGTGCTGATCCTGACTCTCTGTTTCGTACTTTCTGCCTCCTGCTGCTCTCCAGACCACTAGTTCGATTTTCTCAGCTAACCCTGCTCCAAAAATCGAACTAATAGTCTCCCTCAGTGTGTTCTCCAACTGAACCTCAAGCCTCTTCTTATGCTTTTCCTATTGGTCCTTCAACGACAGAGATTAAATCTCTAATCAACAACTAAGATTAGATTTGGCTTGATCCATGACTTTTGGAACCTTCTAACCCAGTTTTATATTAATACCCATTAATATTTTATTTTTCCTAAGCTTAGACTTAGGAACTCCATTAAAAATATTAATTATTTTAATATCTCCCGAACCGGTTGGAATCTGCCCAAACCATTTATGGGTCTTGGAGATCTCATGTGCTTTAGCCTCTCCACCAATTTTCATGGCTAGAGCACATCCAATGCTACCCCAAATCAACACTCCCTCTTAGCGAGGACTGTTCTCTAGTAATACTCCACATTGAGCATTAATCTGATCATACAACATCGGTACCTGCGCTGATGCTAAGCCTCCCTGCCCAACATCCTCTGCACTGCTGCATCATGTACTGCTGCCCATGGCTCTATCACTACCATTGCTACATCTGTACTGCAGCTCCCTCTGCATCCGTGCTGTTTCTGGTCCATCTTCCCAACACTGCATCTGCACTGCAATCTCCTACTCATCATGTTGCATCGTGCTACTGCTGACTGCTACTGCACTGCAACATCATACCCATTTCTGCTACTGAAATGGATTCTTTATCATCCCCATCTTCTCCTTGAAATAATCAAACTTGGTTCTTCCAAGGGCCTTGGTAAGGATGTCTGCCACCTGTTTTCTTGTAGGAGTGTAGCTCAACTGTACAACTCCTCATTGGACATAGTTTCTGAAAAAGTGAGACCGGATATCAATATGCTTTGACCGATCGTGAAACACTGGATTCTTAGAGAGCTTGATGCAACTCTGATTATTGCACATGATCCTGGTCGCCTCCATTTTTCTTCTGAATACGTTTACAAGCAGTTTTCTAAGCCATATGGCCTCACACGAAGCTGTGCTTGCTGCCATATATTCTGCCTCAGATGAGCTCAGAGCCACAGACTTCTATTTCCTACTGCACCAGGAAGTCATTTTTGATCCAGTGTTGAAACAATACCCAGAGGTACTTTTTCGATCCACTAAACTTCCTGCCCAGTTTGCGTCAGTAAATCCACTCAATCTGATATACTTACCCCTAGTGTACAAGAGTCAATAATCGACTGTTCCCTGTAAATACCTGAGAACATGTTTGGCCGCTGCCTAGTGCGCCCTCTTTGGTTCCACCATGAACTGACTGAGGGTGTTGACAACATAGCAAATGTCTAGCCTGGTATTGACCAGATACATCAGGGACCCTATGAGCTGCCTGTATAAGGTGGGATCAACATCCTTGTTTTCTGATGCATCAATCTTCTTCTAGTTGGTGAACATTGGAGTAGCCATGGGTTTATAGTCCTCCATCCCGAATCTTTTCAGGATTTATGTATCATACCTTCCATGGCCAAGGAAGATCTCTCCCTTCTGCTACCAAACTTCCAACCCTAGGAAATAATGCATTCGTCCCAAATCCTTCATATTGAATTCTGTGGCTAGATTCTTCTTGCAGTCCCCAATGAGGCTGGATGATCTTGTCAGAAAGAGATCATCCACATACAATACTAAGGTTAGCGGCTCATTTTCTTCAACCAGATAGTAGATATTTGGATTCGAGTCACTCTTGACAAATCCCATCTTTTGCAAGTAGCCATCGATTGGACCGTACCATGCTCTAGGTGCCTGTTTTAGCCCATACAGGGCTTTCTTCAACCTGCATACATGAGACTTTTTATCATGTGTCTCAAAGCCCTCTGGTTGTTCAGTGTATACCTCTTCTTCTATTACCCCATTCAGAAAACCCGTTTTGACATCCATCTGATGAATCTCCCACCCCATCTGTGTTGCAAGAGATATCACGGTCCTAATAGATGTATACCTAGCTACCGAGGCGAAGGTTTCTTCATTGTTAATTCCTTCCTTTTGAGCATACCCCTTAGCCACAAATCTGGCCTCATATTTCTCAACGCTGCCGTCTGTAGTGTATTTGATCTTGTAGATCCATCTCGAACCAACCACTGATCTGTCTTGAGGCCTTGGCACTACTTCCCAGTCATTGTTCACCATTATGGAGTTGTACTCCTCTACCATCGCATCTAGCAAAACCTGATGTTGAGCTGCCTCCTGGAAAATGGCAGGGTCCCCATCTTGAGCTACTAACGCCCGATATCTATCTGGTTGTTTTCACTCCCTCTTATTGTTTCTTGGTGCACTGATGAAGTCCTCTGCATCTCATAGAATCTGACGAAGTTGCCTGCTAGTTCTTCCTCTGCTAGCAGGTGCTTCTGTTAGCTCCTCCTCATCATGTGAATCTTCTTGATCTGAGGAAGAATTCTTTACTTCCGTTGGTTGAAGAGGTTTAACCAACGACTCCTCTTTTCACTACTCCTTGGAAGGCATCTCTCGAGATTTTCTAAAAGCCCTGTCCTCCATGAACTTCACATCTCGTCGAACCACTACGTTCCTGCTCCCTGGAAGATAGATTTTGTATGCCTTAATGTTCTTGCTATATCCCACTAGATATCCTTTTTCTCTAGTTTGATCCAGCTTTTTCCTCTTTTCCTTAGGTATGTGGCAATATGTGAAGCTCCCAAATATTCTGAAATGACTAACTTCAGGTGTTTTCCCTTTGAAAACTTTCTCTGGCGTCTTGTTTTGAACATAGACTGCTGTGTTGCATGCTTCTGCCCACAGGAATTTTGGCATATCTTGATCATACATCATGGCGTGCTGTACTGATATCTAGAGCTCCTGTTATAGTGCTCCTGAGAATTCTCAGAGCCCCATGGTGCAAATGACCCATTCTTGTGTGCCATAGTTCGTTCAAGTCCTTGTCTCCATGATTGCCTATTAGTGCCATTGGTGATTCTAGTTGTAATATGTACAACCTGTTACTTTTGATCCCGATCTGCACTTTCTTTTTCTAGCTTGGGTGTTTGACATATAATTTCTCCTTGATGAAGAAGACGTCATAGCCCTTGCCTTGAAGTTGCGACACGGAAAGTAAGTTCATCCCCAATCTTGGTACATGCGGCATATTGGTAGCAAGGAACTGTTCTCCCGATTCTGTTTGCAAAACTATGTTACCCCATGGTGATCTAAAATTTCATCTTCTCTTCTCAATAATTTGAGAGACATTCCCTGATTCCCATCATATGCCAAGAGGCTCCAATTTCTATATATCACACTTTTGATGATGCAGAACTAGTCATACAAGCCACTTCTTCTTCCAGCTTGGAATCCAAGATAGAGAAATCGAAATCACTTTCTCTTGTGCAGATTTTTGAAAATCTGTTTGAGTCTCCTGACGTGGATGCCTCCGCATCATGGTCTTGACCCATAAATGATTTTCCCTTCCTCTCTCTGATTACTTCCTCTGATACAATGCGAAAATTCTATCACTACAACATTTGATTTACTTTGCCTATTTATTTCCAATAAGTTATTTATAAAATTCCTTCAGTAAACATTAAAATAAATTCTGCTGCAGATATCACACCATAATTCGGAAAAAAACACATGCACAAGAATCAACACATTGACACAGTTATTTTGGACAACAGTCCCCAGAAAAACCCAATGTGGGAAAACCGGTGCAGCAAGGGAGGATTTAATTATTCAGCAATTCTTTCGTACATCACTGTGTCAAACTAGCTTACCCAATAGAGAGAAATTTTTTTACAGCACTTCTCCCAGTCCCAATGTCAGCTTGGCTGACCTTTGCTTAGCTTCCTGACACTCTGCGTCAACCCTTGCTTTTCGGCATCAGCCCTGGGCCTCTCTGCGTCACCCACGCAGGCCCTCTAGTGACTGCGTAGTCTGTTGCTGCCTCTGCGTCTGCCTGAGAGGCTCTATGTCTGCCTCTGCTCTAGTCTTCTAGTGCTGATCTTGACTCTTTGTTCTGTACTTGCTGCATCTTGCTGCTCTATAGATCACTAGTTAGAATTTCTCAACTAACCCCGCTCCAGAAATTGAACTGACTGGTCTCCCTCAGTGTGTTCTCCAACTGATCCTCAAGCCTCTTCTTATACTTTTCCTGTGGTCCTTCAACGACCGAGATTAAATCTCTATTCGACGGCTAAGATTAGATTTGGCTTGATCCATGACTTTTGGAACCTTCTAACCCAGTTTTATATTAATACCCATTAATATTTTATTTTTCCTAAGTTTAGACTTAGGAACTCCATTAAAAATATTAATTACTTTAATATCTCCCAAACCGATTAGAATCTACCCAAACCATTTTTTGGTCTTGAAGATCTCATGTGCTTTAGCCTCTCCACCATTTTTCATGGCTAGAGCACATCCGGCGCTACCTCAAATGAACAATATAAATAACGAAATAGACATAATACAGTCTCAACATCTACAGATCAACAGTTGAAAGAAAACAAACACACAAGTGGCACCGTTATTTTTGGACAATTGTCCCCGAAAAAAACCCAATGCGGGAAAACCGGTGCAACTATTCTGAGGGTTTATTATTATGCAATATTTCGTTGAGTACAACTGGGTTCCAAATTGGCTCACTCGATAGAGAAAAACAAACGATAGTAATACCTCTCTATTCGGAAACAGGTATTTAGAAAACCTGTCCCACGAAACCCTCTCCAGCGATTCTTAAGCACTACGTCAGCCTCTTGCTACTCTGCGTTAGCCTCAGAACCTTCTGCGTCAGCCCTCTGAGGCATTGCGCAGCCTCTGGGACCCACTACGTCACTCCTGCTGCCCTCTACATGGATGATGCATGCCCTCTGGCCTCTGTGCTGTCTCTGTTGGGCTCTGCGTGCCCTGCTCTGGCTGTTACGTCTCGCTCTCTACCTTTGCGCTGGTCTCTCGGCACTATCTCTGCCTCTCTGTCCAGTACCCACTACCTCTCGCTGCTGATCACTGATTCGACTTTGCTTAGCGATACCGCTCTAGCAAATTGAATGACTGATCACTCTGGTGTATCCTCCAACTGACCCTCAAGCCTCCTCTTATATTTTTTCTGTTGGTCCTTCAACGGTCGAGATTAAATCTCTAATCAACGGCTAAGATTAGATTTGGTTTGATCTATGACTTCTGGAACCTTCTAACCCAATTTTATATTAATACCCATTAATATTTTATTTTTCCTAAGTTTAGACTTAGGAACTCCATTAAAAATATTAATTTTTTTAATATCTCCCAAACCGGTTAGAATCTGGCCAAACCATTTCAGGGCCTTGGAGACCTCATGTGCTTTTTAGCGTCTCCACCAATTTTCATGGCTGGAGCACATCTGATGCTACCAAATCAGCAGTTGATTGAAGACCTTTTTGGAGCACTTTTGAAGTATTGTTTGGAGTTTATCCCTTGGACCTTTGAGTAGCATCTTAATGCATTATTGGGCCTTACAAAAGACTTTCTTGAAGTCTCCTTGAAGCATTATTGAAGACATTTTGGAGCAAATTTTGGTGACATTTTTGAACAATCATCTCTGAGATCTTTTCATGAGACCTTGAGTAGTCACCTCTATTGTCTTCAAGACTTGAAGTTGTTACTATATTGAAGATCAATTTTGTTGGGGCAAAAGATTGTTAAAAACCCTTTTAGAAGATGACTTGGAAGCATTAGTGGAAGCATTTGGTGCATGACTGAAGCTGTCATGGAGTAAGGAAGTTTCTTGGATAACATGAAGAGCGGTGGAGAAACTTTTTCAGAATTAGAAGGTTATGATTGATGAGCTAGGGTATTTTGAGGGCATTGTTGAAGAAGACTATTAGGGCTTGTTGCAGAAGACATAGAAAGCCTTGAAGAACCACTATACTTGTCTTGAAGAGTTGCAGTAGAGGGTTGGAGCCCTAGAGGATAAGATTCCTCAAGAAGATCAGGTTGGAGCCTGTGCTAGTGATGAGGGTTGGAGCCCTAGAGGATAGGATTCCTCAAGAAGATCAGGTTGGAGCCTAGTTGGAGCCCTAGAGGTTGGAGCCTCGTAAAGACCAAGTTGGAGCTTGGCAACATATAGGTTGGAGCTTGGTTGATTGAAGATTGGAGTTTTCATCTGGGGTTGGAGCCGTAAATATTATTGTACTTGATTCATTGTGAAGAGGATTGGTGTCCTCGTTATTTCTGATTAATAAAATTATTTATTCTATATTTTTCATTTTGTGTTTTGCCTATAAGTGATCTTAACTGGTTAAAAATAACAATTGTAAAAGAAATACTGATTCAACCCCCTTCTTAGTATTTCCAACAGGAAAATCAATGGTTTTGTAGATTATAGTTGATTTTCCTTCCTTGATAATTACTTGTGATGTTAGTTGGGCTTTTATTACTTATTAATCTTTGTTCATTAAGCAAGTACCAAAACAATGAAGATTACAATGAGACAAAGTACACAAGATATAGGCTCCAAGCCAAGGCAAAACCCCTCCTAGGGGAAAACCCATAAATTATGCTTCTCTTCTTATAAAATTTTCTTACAATGAGACTTCCAAGTCCCAAAGACGAAAGCCCAAAATCCTCCCAAGCACGAAGTCAACCCCTAGCAAGATCTTCTTCAAGGCAACTTCCAAACTTTGACCTTATACAAATTTGCTCTAGAATTTGGGCCTTGCAACTACTCCCTAGAATTTCGCCCCCCTGCAACTGGTAGCAACACAGAAGCCCTAACTTTGGACGTGTGGACAGAGAGAGAGAGAGATTATCCCAAGAAACTTCGATTCTTCCATCTTTTCTTCGTCTTTCTAGCTCTTCTTCTCCTTTGCTATTGCAGATCAAACTTGTGATGAGTGAGTGAGTCAAATGAGGTTGAGCTCCTTGTATTTATAGCCTTCTTGAAGGGTTGAGTAGCCCTCCCTTTAGGCCGATTTGTCCTTGATTGGGGCTGACATGGTCTTGGAGTAATACATGGTTTTTTCTTGACAAAATAAGTATTTTTCTTTTGTTACAACGAGTCCAATTAGGACTATAAATCATGACATCATTTCTTCTTTGTCCTAGAAAGACCTATAAGCACGAAGAACATGCTTTTGAATTAAACTTCAGCATGAAACCCATGATTTACATAAAAAGAAAAATTATTTTTCTTTATTTGTCTTTCTTTATACAAAATATACAATGTCATGATTACATATAAGTCATTATGAAGACCAAACCTAGTTACAATTTCCAAGAAGAACTAAACAAATACTATTATAAACATGAAATGAATGCAAAATATCAAAACAGGGATATTGAGGAGTTTAAGTTGAATTGTGGGTTGCAAAATTGCAAAGAGATGTCCAAAACCATTATTTTACTACCAACCTTTTCCAGCATATCATTCAACATGTTGTCCAACTATTCTCCCTTTCTCCTTATTTTTTGACTTCCTCCTCTTGCCCACCTTGGAGTCCTCTTCTTTGTCTCAAGTCCGGTCACCAATGACAAATTTAGCCACTACTTATTGTTGCTTGAGAATTGATTTTTCACATATATCTGTTTGAATTCCTTCACTGACCACTTCCTTTTCTTGCAACAACTGTCTCTCATGTCCCTTGTTGCTCACCCTCACCTATGTCCATTAGTGCCTTGAATTGTTTGATGGTGCATTCACATGGTGAGCTTGGCCAAAACATTGCAATTCCCCTACTTGTAAGTGTTGGACACTAGGTCTTTGATTGATTACCATTCAAGCCATTGTTCCTTGAATGAATCTTACTTATCTATGAATAAAACTAGGTACTTATCACTTATTACCAGAAAGTACAACTTAACCAAGTGTGCAAAAGCAAAATTATGTATAAAAAGTGTAGGAAGTGAAATGGGGTCGTTTTCTTGCTTGTTGAACTTTTTCACAAGGAGGGTTTGCACAGTGTTCAATAGTTACTCTGCGTTGCCAATAATGTGAGTTCTGCGACTGCCTTGCTATCTTCCCTTTGGAGGTTTTGCGTCACCATTTGGAAGAGTAATTTACACTTTTGAGGACATTGACCATCTACAAATGTTAGGGGGGGCCTTTGGAGGCAAACATGGAATTTTAGGACATCATTTTACTTACTTGGAGGAGACAACCTCCATTTTGGGGTTTACTTCATTTTATTCGTTCTACATGTAGCTTGACCAGTTCTATTTTATTTTTATTTAGATTGCTTAGTGGAAATTTTTATTTACTTAGACTAGATCTAAGGAATCACTTGAGATATTATTTTTTTATTGTAAATGAGGTTTAACACCATCTATATAAAGAGATGCACCTCTTTATTTAAACTTATGGTTGGATATTTGTGAGCTCTTTCTTTTTTGGCCTTGTCGATATATCCTTCTTTATGAATTTATGGTGTTAAAGGTTCTTTCTTTGTGGTGAATGCTCTCAATTCTTAAAATGTTTCCTACTTGGTTTTATTTTCATGTCTTATACAAGACTTTCAAATCGATGTAGATAAACATTATCGCGTGGAAGGGATAAGCTTAGGGACCTAGGGTTTCTCCTCATTCTTCCTTTGTTGATTTTTTGATTATTTGATACCATGCTTTGTTCTTCTTTATGGTTCTTTGGTCGAAGTATTAAGTGATTTATCTAGCCATAGTTGATTTTGGATGGTGAAGGTTGTCTTCCATTGAAGCCCCTTCTTGTAGATCTTGGATGAGTTCATCTTAATTGGGTGAGGGATTATTCTGCCTCTTTAGTTCAAGTTTTAAACCCTAATATTTGAAAAAGATAAACCAACTCCTTGCAGGATTTTCATTTGGCCCCATCTGCCATTTGATTCACTTGAATCCTTTGCCCTAGTTGGATTTGGCACTGATCATGATGTATTTCCATTAGTTATTCTAAAAAACCCTAAAAGTATCCAAACCTTGTTTTACTATGGCTACTCTCGACTTCACCTAGTGCTTCATTGCTTGATCTTAATAATACTAGTAGGGAATACCCTTTTTGAACTAGAGGAGAGTCAGCCTAAAGCAGTAGAGGATAGGTTGCTGAGGTGACAGGGGTGACCTTCCTAGTTGTTGCCCTTGGATTGTACCTTGTGGATTAGGGATTTCATCATTTACGTACAATATCAATGGTAACATACCACAAAAAAAGCATCATCTATAAGCCAAAATAGAATGCACTCGTTGTCTCTCAAAACATCTAGCAATGCGATCCTTAAGCCTTACACAACCTGAGGGGTAACACAACAAATACATAATAAAGTTATAGTGGTGATATAGGTAACATGAGTACAATGGTGTTGCAATGACGATGTTTTGGGTTTTCACAACTAGCAGGATGAACTACTCTACTACCAATTGTTAGAGACATGGAAATATATACACGAAAACACATAATAATTGAATACAGATAGATTGTGAATACAATGTATAGAGTATAGTTATTTATATGGGTGAAGGGGCGAGGTCATGATGAATAATTATGACCCTTTATTATGGTGATTAATTGGGTATATGACACATATTGTTAATATGATGTTGAAGAGTACATGGAAGTTTTAGTCTGTGGTAGGCTTCCCAAGTATCGGAATAGATGTACCACTCCCTCAACCATCTCATCACACATTACATATAGTATACGAGGATGGTTAAGGTGGTGTAAATGCTTGACTAACCTTAATACTAATTATCATCATCATTTTTAAAGTGATGTTAACAATTATATTACTAGCATGTACTAACAAACATGGTCAGTGTTGCCTCAAAATCTAGTAGGCCTTGTGAGATGGCTCTTAGGCAATGGCCAGGCCTTTTTGCAACATTGAGGTGGATTACTAGTGTCACCTCAACATTCCTCCTACTCTTTAGTGGAATTGCACCACAAGGGAGGCTTCCTAGTGATCACCTAAAGGATATTCTAAGTTAGATGGCTTAAGATGATATAAATAAAGGGCTAAGTACAAATACTTCTTTAATGGACAAGGACACAACTCTTTCGTGTAGGAGCAATGTGTCATATACTAAGCCCTAAAAGAGGCACGTGTGGTCTAGGGTTTCAAGATATATCCCAACAAAGGAATGCCTAGGCATACAAGCACAAAGGAAAAGGTTTGCAAGTGGTTAATCAATAAAGAGAGAAGGAAAACCTTCATATTAAGTCCTGAGTTGAAGCCCTAGCTAATGTTAGGGTTTTTCTGGGGCACAAATTACTTAGGGTGGACGATATTAGCTGTACTAGGGCAAATTCAACCATGTAGAATGCTAGCTTTTGAGTTAAAAGGATCAATGAGGTAAATTTCAAGCCAATAATGCCCCAACGTCTATCTGAAAATTGCTCTAATTGAATTCGACCCTACCAACTAGCCCAAGCAACTTGCCTTGAAGGACTTACAAACAGGGTTGCAGGGGAGCGCCCCCCGCTCCTTGCACCCACTCCCGAAGCGCGCTTTGAACAAAAGTGCTTAGGGAGCGACCCAGGGAGCACTCTCTCTTAAAACAAATTCCGCTTCCTCCCTAGTGCTTTCACAAGTGGTATAATACTCAACCCTAGCAATGTTGGTAATCAATGGTAATGTTAAAATTTTAAAGTAAAAGTGGCACTTCCTTTACCTTTAATTTTTGCCCTTTTACTTAAAATTTTAACATTGCCATGAAATGACTCAAGATGTTTGAGAGTGGTTTTGACCTCATTGGATTTGATACGGAGAAACTAGATTTTTAGATATCACTCAAAATCCAGTAGACTTAATGGTTTTTGGAATTTCAAGATTTAGGGGATTGTAATGTTTCCAATTGATTCTGTCATGCATGACAATATGAGACTGGCATTTGATCGAGAGCATGAAGCCCTTTAAGTACCTTGATGTTGGTGTCATTGGTTTTTGAACTTCATTGATGTTGGTGGTTTTGCTTGTTCAACTCCTCTACCATGGCCTTAACTAAAATGTACCCTTCACTCAAAGGAAAAGAATTGGTTGGTCATGCTAATCTATTTATACCATACTATAAGGTTGAGGAGATGAACCCTTCACTCAAACCAAAATCATTGGTTAGATGTGTTAAACTTTTTCAATTTCTACCATATTACAAGGTTGAGAAATCCAAGTTTGAAGACTTTGAGCTAGATGATGCTTATGTAACTCTTGTTGATGATCCCATTTCTAGTAGTGTTGAATCAATGATGAGTTTCATGAGTGATCATGTTGATTAGTGATTTGTAGTTTTGATGTCTAGTTTTGTTATTGCTATTACTATTGAGGTTGCAGAGGAGTTTAAGAAGTCCTTAGACTTTGAGCCAGATGATGTTTATGTAGCTCACATTGATGATCCCATGTAGTGGGATCCCATGTCTAGTAGATGATTCATGTTATATGGTTTAATCCATGGCTTTTTGCTTTTCATAACTGATTCATCATTCTACACGCTTTTGTGACATATATGCATCAAAATATATAAAATGACATTTTATATAAAATTCACTCCCGATTTGCTTCTGACCTGGAAGCTTCTGAAAATTGTTGCTTCCTGCTCTCGTTTCGCTTCTGCTCCCTCCTTTCACTCCCACTTCCAAGCAACGTTGCTTAGAAAGATAAAGGAAAATAAAATATAAATTTTTTGTAGTTTTTGACCAACAGAAGGATTCCCGTGCCTTTTACTACTTGGACAATGGAGTCTTTAGGGCTAAATTTAAAGGATTATGAATTAATGCTTGGAGTAAAGGGGAAAACCCTAGTCTTCACCTGATAAACCCTAGCTATCTTTTTGTGGAAGGAGAAATTAAATATGGGAAGTTCTCTAAGAGGTCCCCTATGGATTTAAAGGAAGATATATTTAAAATGCACCAATCATGCAAGATTTTCCATAATAGTATGCATTTAGTCACGAAATAAGAAAAAACCTAGCATTAATTAATCACATGAAAAACAATAAAAATATGTAATTAAACTTACAGTTCTTCTAAGAAATATCCTTCTTTCAATCCCCAAAAGCGATCTCTAAGACAAATCATTCTCCAATAGCAATAGCTCAAAAAAGATAGCATCTCCCCAAGTAGCGAGTTACACTAGGCTAAGTTGAGTGCTCTAAAAGAGGCCTGAAATCCAAGAGTGATGATGAGAAAAGAGAATGGAGTGATCCTCTATTTATATGAGGTCAATCACTGTTGAAGTTTCTAATTTTACTTAGTTTAGAAACCCTTCATGCACTTTTTTTGATTTATTCCTACCTACTTGTTATTTTTCCTTTCACAAGTTATTTACAAAGTAAATACTGAAAATAAACACCAGTGCATGCTCAACATATTACAGATCAACAACTAAAAGAAACAAGAACAAACAAACCACATGACACCATTATTTTTGGACCAATGTCCCCGGAAAAACCCAATGTGGGAAAACCGGTGTTGCGATTTGAGGGTTTTCTTATTAAGCAATATCAGAGTACAATCTGGGTGCCGAAACTGGCCTACCCAATAGAGAATTTCCTTGGCAGCTATACCTCACATTTTGAGAGAAATCTCTTGGTTGAAATCCCGGAAAATATTTCCCGCAGCTCATCAACACAAAATTGCTCTTGCAACCCTAGCATCTGCTCAATCTGGATTGCGTCAGCTCCTCTCTGTCTCACACTGGCCCTGCGTTAGCCCTAGGAGGCCCTGCATCAGCTTTCTGGGCCTCTGCGTCAGACACGTTGGCCTCTATGGTGCTTTGCGCAGCACTTGGCTGCCTTTGCGTGGCCCTGCGTGAGCCCTGGTTGGCTTTGTGTCAATTTCCTTGGCTGCTGCGCTGCTCTCTCGACACAATCTCTGCCTTCTCTGTTTCTCTGTATTCAATGGCCCTCATCTGCTCTCCTGATCATTGATTCTTTCTCTCTTAGCAAACTCCACTCTAGAGAATAGAATGACTGATCATCTGGTGTGTTCTACAAGTGACCCTCAAACCTCCTCTTATACTTTTCCTGTTGACATCTCAACGGCCGAGATTAAGTCCCTAATCAACGGCTAAGATTAGACCTGGCTTGATCTATGTCTTTTGGACCACTCTAACACAGATTCATATAATACACATTAATATTTTATACTTAGGGACTCCATTAAAGATATTAATTATTTTAATATCTCCTGATCTGTTTAGAATCTGTCCAAACCCTTTCTGGGTATTGGAGATCCCTTGTGCCCCAACCTATCCACCAAATTTCGTGGCTAGAGCACATCCGATGCTACCCCAAATCAACACTCCCTCTTAGCGAGGACTGTGCTCTAGCAATACTCCTCACTGAGTATTACTCTGATCATTTGGCATTGGTACCTGTTCTGATCTTAGGCCTTCCTGCCCACCATCCTCTTCACTGCTGCCCATGGTTCTGCCACTGCCACTGCTGCATCTGTACAACAACTCCCTCTGCATCTGTGCTACTGCTGGTCCTTTCTCCCAACACTGCATCTGCACTGTACCTCCTCTCATCATGTTGCATCGTGCTGGCCACTGCTGCACTGCAACTCAGTTACTGAGAAGTAAGTAACTGATCCTCCAACGGACCTCCCTGTTGGGCTAGAAACACCCACTGATGCTGTAGCTCCCTCTGCCGCTGACAAGTGCTCCCTCTCTCTGACCTCTGCGCTGCTGCAACAACTCCTTGCATCTCACATCGTTGCACACCTCTCTGTGCCTTCCTGCATTGGTGCAACACTCCTGTGCCTCTTGCACTACTGTAGCCTGCTAGCTCTGCGCTGTCTTGGGACTCTTGCATTGTAGCTCTCTCTGCCACTGCATCTGCATCCGTCTCTACCCACTCAGCTAGTCTTGCTACTCCTCATCGGGGCTCTCGTAGCAAGGTCTAATCCAAGAGGCTAGGTACCTCAAGGATCCTGCCCTTCATTGCCTATAGTCCGCCTGAATACAACTCGATGTCTCCCCCCTTCTGCTCAAGTGGTGTGTGTGCACTCATGGCACAGTGATCCTGTGCCAAAACTTCCTTCTCTGCCCGTGCTGGGATTGCTTTAGTCTCGGAAGACTCTCCCTTACTCTTCTTCCTTGGGCATTGGGTCGCATAATGACCCATCTCCCCATAGTGGAAGCACTTGATCTTGGAGAGATCCTTCTTCTTCTGCTTCTCCTGCTTTCCCTCAGATGCTAGGGCTGCATCCTCCTCCTCCTGCTGAACTTTGATCCCTTTGTTGCTGCCACCTGTCTTCGACTGCTGTCTGATCTTTTCCTGGCGAAGAGCTGCGCACATCTTGTCCCAAGGTAGGAGAGCCCCTCTGCCCAGGATATTCTTGACAAACACTTCCTAATCTTCTGAGACGACATTCAGGGCTGTCCTCACCATAAGCTCTTGATCCGGTGTCGCTCCTATAGCACTCAACTGGTCTCGGATCTCATTCGGTCCTCCGAGGAAGGAGTCAATTGTTTCACCCTTCTTCATTTGATACGACCTCATCTGGTTCTCGAGCAACATTCTTCTCTACACAGAAGTATGCTGGTACAGGTTCTTAAGAGCCTCCCACATCTCAACTGCTGTTTCCTTCTCGGCTATATGTGGCACCACATGATCCTTGACCATGTCAAGGATAATGCACTTGGCCCTTGCCATCGCCTCTTCGTACTTGTCATTATCATTTGGGTCGACTGGGATAGCTATTGTCTTCAAGATGAAGTTCTTGACACGATTCTTGTCAAGCACTGATAAGATTCTAGCCTTCCAGATTGCGAAGGTCGATGCTCCGTCCAGTCTATGCTAATCTCTTACCCCTTGTAGTGCCATGACGCTCCTCTACTTCCCTCTTGGAAGTTCTCTGTTCAACTCCTCTGAGTCTCTACTTCCTGTTTGGAAGTTCTCTTCTGGACTCCCTCTGAGTCTTGATTTCCCTCCTGGAAATCCTTTTGCTGCTTGTTGAGATGACCCCTACTCTGATCGTCTTGTGCAACTGCACTGTTGATCCAGGTTCCTCGACTAGAAACCCTCGGTAACAACTCCTCTGGCCCTGCTCTATCAGGTATTGTTCTGACTGCACTACCTCACCAGCTCCACTTTGCAATATTCCTGCAGTCTTCTAGACCCCAACAATTGCCTCTCTGTGAACTGTGTTAGCTCCTCTCTGCCTCATGCTGGGTTTGTGTTACCTCGGATGGGTCTTCGTCAGCCCTGGGATGCCCTGCGTTAGCGCTTGGTCCCTCTGCGTCAGCGACGTTGGCCTCTCTGAGGCTTTGCGCAGCGCCCAACTTCTTCTGCGTGGCTTTGGCTGGCGCTGCATCACAGTTCTTGGCTTCTGCGCTGCTAGAAACAACTTCTGTCACCTGGGGACAACTGTTTTCTGCTACTATTGCTTCGCTCGACTGATGTCTTTTAGTCCTCCTGTGATCTGCAATCACGCTCTGATACCATGTTCAAGTTTCTAATTTTACTTAGTTTAGAAACCCTTCATGCTCTTTTTCTGATTTATTCCTACCTACTTGTTATTTTTCCTTTAACAAGTTATTTACAAAGTAAATATTGAAAATAAACACCAGTGCATGCTCAATATATTACAGATCAACAACTAAAAGAAACAAGAACAAACACACCACATGACACCATTATTTTTGGACCAATGTCCCCGGAAAAACCCAATGTGGGAAAATTGGTGTAGCGATCTCGAAATTGGCCTACCCAATAGAGAATTTCCTTAGCAGCTATACCTCACAGTTTGAGAGAAATCTCCTGGCTGAAACCCCAGAAAATCCTTCTAGCAGCTCTTTAGCACAAAACTGCTCTTGCAACCCTAGCGTTTGCACAATCTGGACTGCATCAACCCCTCTCTGTCTCACACTGGCCCTGCGTCAACCTTTCTTGGCTTGTGTCAACCCCAGGAGGCCCTGAGTCAGCTTTCTGGGCCTCTGCGTCAGACATGCTGGCCTCTCTGGTGCTTTGCATAGCACTTCCCTGCCTCTGCGTGGCCCTGCGTGAGCCCTTGCTGGCTCTGCGTCACTCTCCCTAGCTGCTGCATTGCTCTCCCGACACAATCTCTGCCTTCTCTGTTTCTCTGTACTCAATGCCCCTCAGCTGCTCTCCCGATCACTGATTCTATCTCTCTTAGCAAACCCCGCTCTAGAGAATAATGAATGATCATCTGGTGTGCTCTCCAAGTGACCCTCAAGCTTCCCCTTATACTTTTCCTGTTGACATCTCAACGGCTGAGATTAAGTCCCTAATCAACGCCTAAGATTAGATCTCGCTTGATCCATGTCTTTTGGACCACTCTAACACAGATTCATATCAATACACATTAATATTTTATTTTCCCTAAGTTTAGACTTAGTGACTCCATTAAAAATATTAATTATTTTAATATCTCTTGATCTATTTAGAATCTGTCCAAACCCTTTCTAGGTATTGGAGATCTCATGTGCCCCAATCTATCCACCAAATTTCGTGGCTAGAGCACATCCGATGCTACCCCAATTCAACAATCACTTCCATTAATTTGTCTAAAAGTGGCGAGTCCAATTTTGAGTGTACATGAAGAAAATGGGTTACAGGCCAATCTAATAGCTCAATACAATAAAATAATCCACTAATAGCCCACGTTTATGAGTTGAATCTCCTCCCAAACAAGATGTTGTCCCTTTTAAGGGCTAATAAAGCTCCAACAATGCAAGAAATGCGCTGGATGCATCTCCCACCATGATAATCAGTCAAGTGGTTGAAGGTAAGCCCTCAAACCAAGCCTCAAAATGTCTCCATATTTCAAGATCTAGTTCTGGGTGTCCTGCATCATCTCCATGGGGGCCATTAAGACAACGTGGTGCAATCTCTTTCAAGCATTAGGGCTCCATGAGGTGGTACAAACCCTCCCTAGTCATCATAGGGATGACCGTCATCATTTGGACTCTAGATGAAGGCATGCCCATAAACCAATGTGAAGGCCAGGTTGGGGGCACGCTGGGTCCGCTGGGCACATCATCAAGAATCTCCAACACTAAGCAAAGTGAGCTTAGCGTTTCAGTATCTTGGGGTGCTTTGAGGTGTCAATCAACTACTAGAATCATCAAAGGGCCCAACGCTTTGTTGTGAGGGGCAATGTTACATTTGCAAGCTCATCACTGCTCTGTGAAAGTGTAGTATGAGCTAGGCATTATGCAGAGTAGGCATGGAGTGAGTGTGCCAACAAGGACCCAGTGGACACATGTGGACCCGGATGGGAAAAGAGATGAATGGGGCTAAAATAAGTGGAAGAGAGTGATGTATATGGTGTTTGAAAGCAAAACCACACAACCAAAATCGAGATTTCCTATGTAGTGCCAACCCTAAAGCTAATGGCCAGTAAAGGAGATCCCATGGGACCTCGATACAAGGCTAACCACAAAATCGGGCAATGGAGACAAGAGTACAGACCTAGCCCACTCTTTCCGCCGAATGCCCCCACCAATCCATGTCCAAAAGTGCCCATGACAAGTAAGGAAAATTACTCAACTATACCAATGAAAAGCCATACCCTTCAGGGTTGGGAGGCCCACCTTCAAACATACAATCATAACAAGTGGGTGAGGGACCACATGGCTGGCTTAGGTGGCGAAGATAATGGCACATCGAGCTATCTGGTGGCTACAAGCGATCACTAGCTGCCGACTGAGGACCATCTAGGAGAAAAAAATTCCTCCTTTGTACGCTACCCACAGGTGGTGGGTAATAGTCCCAATGTCCACTCGATCTCTTAGATGGTACGAATACTTTGACACCTTCATAGATGATTGGTCTAGGAAGACCTAGATCTATTTTTGAAGACCAAGGATGAGGCCTTTAGTTGTTTCCAAGAGTTCAAGGCTCTAGTGGAAAACGCGACATGGAAGAAGATCAAGGTGCTTTGCATGGACAATGGTGGAGAGTACATAGATAGTGACTTCATAGGATTCTGTGCGAAGGAGGGCATCAGGAGGGAGTGGACAACTCCATACAATCCATAATATAATGGAGTAGCAAAGCAAAGAAACAAGTCTAGTTGGTGCAACAAAGGCTATGCTTCATAATGAGGACATGCCCAAGTTTCTACGGTCAGAGGCATGGAAGACAATGGTGTATATATAGAACAAGGTTCCTCACAGGGCATTGGGGTAGATAACAATAGAGGAGGTTTTCTCAGGGAAGAAACCAACAGTCAACTACTTCAGAATCTTTGGTAGTATAACTTACTATCATGTACCAAATGAGAAACGCGCTAAGTTAGATTGGACTGTAGAGAAGGGGTTCTTTGATGGGTATAGCGAAATCTCAAAGGCATACGAGATCTATAGTCCTAGCAATAGGAAGATTATCCTGAGACGACACATAAAGTTCATGGAGGAGAGGGCTTTCAAGAGATCTCAGAAGACGATAAGAGTGAGCCAGCATAAGCTCCAGTAGTTTAGTAGCAGGGATAGCCGTAGGGACAGTCGTAGGGTTCTAGTACAGTTACCAATATAAGCGCTAGTTTAGATGTAGGGGATCTAACGATTTTGCAATAGACAGAGCAACAGAGGTAGGATGAGGAGTTGGTCAAACCACCCACCACTAGTCGTCAAACTAGCAGAGAAGTTTGTCAAAAGCTGAGAGATGCACAAGAGTTCATGGAGACTCCTAGGACGGGCAAGAGAGAATGTAGACAACTAGACATGTACCAAGCATTGGTGGCACAGGTTTTTGAACATTCCAACTATTGGGAGGCTGCACGACATCAAGTGTGGCAGGTTGCCATGGTGGAGTATTGCTCCATCATGACAAACGAAGTATGGAAGGTAGTGCCAAGATATGTGGATAGGTTAGTTGTGGGCTCTTGGTGGATCTATAAGATAAAGTACGTTGCAAATGGACATGTGGAGAAGTACAAGGCTAGGTTCGTGGCAAAGGAGTATGCGTAAAAAGAAGGCATAAACTATGAGACCTTAGTCCCAGTTGCCAAATATACTTCCATCCGGTTAGTAATATCTCTAGCAGCGCAGATGGGATGGCAGATTCACTAGATGGATGTCAAAACAACTTACTTGAACGGGGTAATAAAGGACATGGTATACATCGAACAACCTAAGGGCTTCGAGACACATGAGAGGGGCACACATATGTACACGTTGAAGAGAGCACTATACAGGCTTAAATAGGCTACCAGGGCATTGTATGGTCAGATTGACAACTACTTGCACCATATGGGATTCGTGAAGAGTGATGTGGATTCCAGCCTTTACTATTTGATGGTAGAGGATGAGCCTCTCATCCTAGTGGTGTATGTGGATGACCTCTTCTTGACAGGGTCATTAGGGCTCATAGAGGATTGCAAGAGGAACCTGGAAGCATAATTTGAAATGAAGGATTTGGGACTTGTTACCCACCAGTTTGTGGGTGATATCCCTAGGAGATTTTTTTTCTCCAAGATGGTCCTCAGCTGGCAGCCAACAATCCCTTGCAGCCATCAGCGAGTTCACTGTGCCATTTCTCCGCCACCTGAGCCAACCATGTGTTCCCTCACCCATCTGCCATGATCGTATATTTGAATGTGGGCCTCCCGAACCTAAAGGTATGCCTTGTCATTTGATAATTGAGTATTGTACTTTGCTTATCGTGGACACTTCTGGGCATGGATTAATGGGGGGTTTCAACGGAAAGAATGGGTTAGGTCTATGCTTTTGTCCCTTTGAACTCTTTTGGATGTTAAGCTTAGGTTCTAGTCCTGTGGAAAAATCAAGGCTGGGGCATCTCATGTACCACAATTGCTCCCTCTTATACATTATATACCCATGTGTGGGCTTCCCTTTTATTAGCTACCGTTGTACCTCAACATGTGGCCCAGGGTTGCCCCTTCTCATCCCCCATTTCATTCACCTCTCTATCAGATACCACCACCTTTTAAAGGAGGTACCTTGAACATATTATTCCCTTTAGAAGTAGAAACCAGCTAAAAGGATATTTGGTTAAACCCATTTGGAGCTTGGAGACATTAGCACATGCCAAAGGCCATTATGGAAGGGCAGACCATTATGAAGTCCCCACCTGTGGTCCATGGTTGTAAAATTGGCAACTAGGGCCAAACTTCATGTGGGTCATCTTATTCATGGCTGATAATATTTTTATTAAATTCCTCTCGTCGAAAGGTGTAGGATTGATATAAAGATCATCCGATTCCGATAAGTATTCATGGAGATATGAATTTATTTTGATTATGGAATTATTATCAAGCCGACCTACAACTCATGTAGGCTCAGAAGCCCAACAGTCGCATCTATTCACCCACCAACGTTGTGTATAAATATAAGAGGACTTTTCCTCATTTGGACTCACTCATATCATCACATCTCTCTCTCTCTACTACGCAGATATGAGTCTCTTCTCTACTGCACTGAAATGGGTCTCTCTCTCTCACACATGTGAAGCTGGAAGCTGCTGAATTTGAAGCTGCAACTGTAGAAGTAAAGATTGACTTGCGAGGCCTAGAATATCTCCTCTTTGTAACTGCGTTGTAGGTTCATCTAAACCTCCTCTGAAAGCCGCAACTTTTGGTGGTGGAATGAAGTCAATCCGATGAACGGTTTGCAAGATATCGATTGCCCTAGTTTGAAGCCGGAAACTGCTGAAACTGACACTGCAACTGCAGAAGTAAAGATTGACTTGCGAGGCCTAGAATATCTCCTCTTTGGAATTGCGTTGTAGGTTCATCTGAACCTCCTTTGGAAGCCACAAATTTTGGTGGTGGAATGAAGTCAATCCGATGAACGGTTTGCAAGATATCGACTGCCCTAGTTTGAAGCCGGAAATTGCTGAAACTGATGCTGCAACTACAGAAGTAAAGATTGACTTGCGAGGCCTAGAAGATCTCCTCTTTGGAATTTCACTATAGGTTCATCTGAACCTCCTCTGAAAGCCGCAACTTTTGGTGGTGGAATGAAGTCAATCCGATGAATAGTTTGCAAGATATCGACTGCCCTAGTTTGAAGCGGAAACTGCTAAAACTGACGCTACAATTGCAGAAGTAAATATTGAATTGCGAGGCCTAGAAGATCTCCTCTTTGGAACTGCACTGTAGATTCATCTGAACCTCCTTTGGAAGCTGAAACTTTTGGTGGTGGAATGAAGTCAATCCGATGGTCGGTTTGTGAGATATCGTCTGCCCTAGTTTGATAATGAAGCTGCTAATGCTGATGTTACTGATCTAGGGTTTGCTACTGCTGATATGAATCAGATTTATTGTACTATTTCTCTCTGCTGAATTATTGAAGATAAAAGAAGATTTGATCAAAGGGTTTCCCCACACATTGTGGGGTTTGTCCCTGGCTAGCAGCCACATCTTGTGTCTCTTGTCTTGGCTTGTTTTTTGTCGATCGTTTAATGTTCTATCTGCACTTTACTTTATGTACATGTGATTGCTAATCGGTGGAATATAATAAGAAAAAGACGTAAACTGTTATAAGCATAGAACATACCATAACTTAACATGGTATCAGAGCTGAGGTGAAGACAAAGCCCGAGCAAGAGCAAGAGCAATCACCGAAGAGAAGATTAGCAAGGCTATCCTAAAAGAACTATGGGGTCCTCTATACTCTTTCCTGCCGAAGACAAGCTCCGTGAGAAAGCTGACTATCACGGATGGAAGATGTCTATCGATCTAACCCTCGAGGATCAAGGAGTGTTGGGTCATGTGAGAGGCAATATTGTTGAGCCTCCATCAAATGCATCCGCTGCTGCATGGAACAAATGGAAAACTGAAGAAGTCAAAATAGAAGATCATCTGGGACTCTATCGATAAGCGCTTGGTGGCCTACATCTCTGAACTGGACACCTCCAAGGAAATCTACGATAGATTGGGAAATGGTACTCACGACTCTTGGAGGATTACCATCTGAATGGTACGTGTTCAGGACTACTCTTCTGGACAATAATGTAATTACTGGTTTCAAGGAATTAATGGCTAGATGCATTCAAAAAGAAACAAGGGAAGAAGAGCAAGAAATGCCCATGCCTAAAGGTCCTCCTCCTACCTTTTCTTCTCATGCAAAGAAAAGAAATAATTTCGGGACTAAATCAAAAGGAAAGGCTAGACCTAAGGCTAGAAGAAAATGACGATGTTACATTTGCAATGAAGCAAGTCGCTATGCAAGGGAGTGCCCTAATAGAAAGGACTCACACCGGGACGATGATCAAAATCCCTCTGATGGAAATCAAAGGAATGACAAATTCAACATCAAAGGTAAGTGGAGAGCTGGGAATCAAGTAAGAGGACAAGCATTTATGAAGGCTAGAAAGTCCAGGATCTATTAAATGCACCTGACCTCAAAAAGAACCTAGTGTCCATCTTGGTAATGGAAGACAAAGGCTACAAGGTAACCTTCAACGAAGGCAAGGTATGTATATGGAAAAATAATGTTAAAGATGCCTTTACTCTTGGGTTTAGTGTTGATTCATTATATCAGGTCGATGGAAGTCTACTAAGTGTCATGTCTTGTGACACAACTCTTCAGTCCGAACTTTGGCATCGGAGGTTTGCCCACCTTCATTACAAAGCTCTACCCGATGTAAAACAAATGGTGACAGGGATGCCCGAATTCCAAGTAGAGAAAGAATATGTATGTATGGGATGTGCCGAAGGAAAGCTCAAAAGGGGACCATTCCCCTCAAGCCAAAGCAAGACCTTTGATATATTACAATTGGTTCACTCAGGGATATCTGAGGCTGGCATTAAGAGGGAGACTACTACACCACATACTCCTGAGCAGAATGGTGTGGCAAAAAGAAAGAACCGTACGATTGTGGAAACTAACTCTATAGGTAGATGATGTAACAATGCCTGATATGGAGGAACCCATGGATCTTATTTATCCACCTGAGCCTTCCTCTTCTAGGAAGAGGCCTTCATGGCTTAAGGGGCTACTTGATGATGCTGAAGGATATGTTGCACCCTGAGGAACCTTTCGTCAAAGTAAGAAACCTAACAGGTATCAAGGATACCTGACCATCATGAGCACGATCATACAAAATGAGCCTTCATCATTCTCAGGTGTCGTCAAGCATTAAGTATGGAAGGATGCTATGACCATAGAGTATGACTCTATTATGGAGCATGATGTCTGGGAAGTAGTTCCCAGACCTCGAACAAGACAGTTGTTACTTCCAAATGGCTTTACAAGATAAAGCATGCAGCAGATGGAAGCACAGAAAAGTATAAGGATCGTTTTGTTGCTCGTGGTTTCTCCCAGAAGGAAGGTATAGACTATGATGTGATATTTGCACCTATTGCCAGATATACGACCATCTGCTCGATCATAGCCCTTACCACTTCACAAGGATGGAACCTACATCAGATGGATGTCAAGACTGCATTCTTGCACGGTTCGATCAAAGAAGGGGTCTATGTGGAGCAACCCGAAGGATTTGAGATTTATGATCGAAAATCTCATGTATGCAGGTTGAAGAAGGCTCTCTATGGGCTGAAGCAAGCACCCCGAGCATGGTACGAGAGGATCGACAGCTACTTGATGAAGCTGGGATTCACTAGGAGTGAAGCCGATTCTAACCTTTACTTTAAGGTTGAAGATGATAAACATCTCATACTAGTGTTATCTGTGGATGACCTCTTTCTAACAGGTGCACACCCTCTCATTCAAAAATGTAAGAGGGAGTTGGCTTCTGAATTTGAAATGAAGGACCTAGGACTGATGCACTATTTCCTAGGACTTGAAGTGTGGGGAAACCACGGGAAATTTTCCTGTCTAAAGGAAAATATGTGGTGAAGATTCTAAAAATATTTGATATCGTTGACTGCAAGCCTGTGACTACCTCGAGGATCTTAACTTTTAGAAGTTATATGGTAGGATATCGGACCAGATTTGGGAAATGCCTCTGAGTTTCATAAACTCATTCGCATTGATGTTCTTAGTGAACGTCCATTCGAACATATGTTTTGCAATTAACATTGTGAGCTCATATTTGGTTGAGCCTCACTGGATTGATGCCAAGAATCTTCTGAGATATCTTCGTGGTACAATGGGTTAAGATACACTGCCAGAGATGTGAGACTACTTGGATATACTTATGCTGATTGGGCAGGCAGTGTGGTGGACCGTAAGAGCACTTCGGGGTGTTGTTTCACCTTGGGATCTGCTTCCATATCCTGGATGAGCAGAAAGCAGAAGTCGGTGGCCTTGACCACCGCCGAAGCAGAGTATATTGTTGGCATGGCCTCCTGTGAGGCAGTCTGGTTGCGAAAGCTCTTCAGTGAGCTGTTTGGATTTACATTGGACACCACTGTGATTCTCTGTAACAACCAGAGGTGGGATTCGATTATTGAGGAATCCCATATTCTTCGATTGCTCCAGTAGATAGACATCATCTGGGATATGGCAAGTCGATGAGCAAGGGACTCCATCGCATTAAGATGATGTACAGGTCAATACACCTTGTCAAAGCCCCGATGAAAGATCTAATCTGTGATTTTCCCAAATGACTTGGAGTCGTCAAGAAACCCTTGTACAAGGGTCCTGCATGTTGCATACATTGAGCTCTGGGAGCTCTGAGGGCTTGCGGTTCTTATTGGAGCAACATACGACCAAAGGGTGACTCACCCTCCCCTAGTGGTGCGCACTGGAACAAGATGATTCGCTCTCTTGTGGGACAAGATGATTCGCTCTCTTGTGGAACACGATGATTTGCTTTCCTGTGTAGTAGGATGATTAGTTCTCCTGTGAGGCCCGGATTGATGTGTTCTCCATGGCGATTGTAGCAGGATTGATGTGTTCTCCTGTGAGGCCTGGATTGATGTATTCTACATGGCGATTGTAGTAGGATTGATGTGTTCTCCTATGAGGCCTGGATTGATGTGTTCTCCATGGCGATTGTAGCAAGATTGATGTGTTCCCCTGTGAGGCCTAGATTGATGTGTTCTCCATGGCGGCTTGGATTGATGTGTTCTCCATGGCGATTGTAGTAGGATTGATGTGTTCTCCTGTGAGGCCTGGATTGATGTGTTCTCCATGGCGGCTTGGATTGATGTGTTCTCCATGGAAATTGTGGCAGGATTGATGTGTTTCTCCTGTGAGGACAGGATTGATTAGTTCTCCTGTCGAGGCATCCTACCCATGCAGTCTGGGACTCATGGGAAGTACCTCTCATCTGATCAATGAGTAGGGAAATGAATTAAGGGACCATAGTAGTACCGATGGACGCATCGTTGTATCTACTGTACTCCCTATGCTAGGATGACCTCCATTGATCTAGGATCAATGATACTGGCCTGGGACCAGTGGTAGGAGTTGTACCATACGATAACACTGACTTTGGGTCGGTTGAGACTGGTCTGGGACTAGTGGTACATACTCTGAGACTGACTTTGTGTCAGTGCAGTACTGGTCTGGGACCAGTGAGAGTGGTACATAATATGACGCTGACTTCGGGTCGGTTGAGACTGGTTTGGGACCAGTGGTACACTCTCTGAGACTGCGATACTGGTCTGGGACCAGTGGTAGGAGTGGTACCTACTATGAAGCTAACTTCGGGTCGGTTGAGACTGGTCTAGGACCAGTGGTACGCACTCTGAGACTGACTTTGATTCAGTGGAGGATGACACTGGTCTAGGACCAGTGGAGTTGTACTCACTATGACGCTGACTTCGGGTTGGTTGAGATTGGTCTGGGACCAGTGGTATATACTCTGACACTGACTTTGAGTCAGTATGATACATCCTCAATCATTTCTTCTTCTTCATAATTCGGACAAAAGTAGAGCAGAACAGAACAATGCAAGAGCATAGTAGAACAGAGAAAAACCATACAAATTAGTACAGGGCAGAACAAGACAAAGCAGGACAGGCAGAATAGAGTAGAGCAGGGCAAGGGTCAAGTTGTACAGGGCAGTGCATTTGATGGATGAATAGTAGCCACTGTCAGACAAATTGCAGATGAAGTTCTCCCTAGTTGAGAGGGAGTGTTAAAATTGGCAACTAGGGCCAAACTTCATGTGGGTCATCTTATTCATGGATGATAGTATTTTTATTAGATTCCTCTCGTTGAGAGGTGTAAGATTGATATCAATATCATCCGATTCTGATAAGTATTCATGGAGATATGAATTTATTTTGATTATAGAATTATTATCAAGCCGACCTACAACTCATGTAGGCTTAGAAGCCCAATAGTCGCATCTATTCAAACATCATCAGTTGTGTATGAATACAAGAGGACTTTTCCTCATTTGGACTCACTCATCTCTTCACATCTCTCTCTCTCTACTGCGCAGAAAAGAGTCTCTTCTCTACTGCGCAGAAAAGGTTCTCTCTCTCACACATGTGAAGCCAGAAGCTGCTGAAACTGAAGTTGCAACTGCAGAAGTAAAGTTTGACCTGCGTGGACTAGAAGATCACCTCATCTGAATTGTGTTGTAGGTTTATCTGAAACTCCTCTGAAAGCCGCAACTTTTGGTGGTGGAATCAAGTCAATCCGACGGACGGTTTGCAAGATATCCACTGCCTTAGTTTGAAGGAAGCTGCTAAAACTGAAGCTGCAACTGTAGAAATGAAGTTTTACCTCCGTGGACTAGAAGATCTCCTCATTTGAACTGCGATGTAGGTTCATCTGAACCTCCTCTGAAAGCCGCAACTTTTGGTGGTGGAATCAAGTCAATCCGACGGACGGTTTGCAATATATCGACTGCCCTAGTTTGAAGGAAGCTGCTGAAACTGAAGCTGCAACTGCAGAAGTAAAGTTTGACCTGCGTGGACCAGAAGATCTCCTCATCTGAACTGCGTTGTCGGTTCATCTGAACCTCCTCTAAAAGCCGCAACTTTTGGTGCTGGAATCAAGCCGATCCGACGGTCGGTTTGTGAGATATTGTCTGCCCTAGTTTGACAATGAAGCCGCTAACGCTCATGCTGCTGATCTAGGGTTTGCTACTGCTGATATAAATCAAATTTATTGTACTATTTCTCTCTGCTTAATTATTGAAGATAAAAGAAGATTTGATCAAAGGGTTTCCCCACACATTGTGGGGTTTGTCCCTGGCTAGCTGCCACATTTTGTGTCTCTTGTCTTGGCTTGTTTTTTGTCGATCGTTTAATGTTCTATCTGCACTTTACTTTATTTACATGTGATTTCTAATCGGTGGTATATAATAAGAAAAAGAAGTAAACTGTTATAAGCATATAGCATACCATAACTTAACAAAAAAGGTCTGTAATTTTTTTAAATTTTGCATAACTTTTGTTTTAAAAAATAGTTTGAAGTGATTCAAAGGGCATAGAGAACAATAGATATCATTGTTTTATTCAAAAGTTCCTAGAAAAAAAAATAGACACACGTAGTAAGCAACCAGAAACCTCTTCTATGACGCATGAAGAAGAAATGCAGCATGATATATCAAAATTATGAGACCAAGTGCACCCAATTTCACTCTCACAAAGAGTAACCAAAATGAATTGGAAGCGATGATGAATTTTAAGATGGATGGTTTAAAAGGGAACATGGATGGTTTAGAATAAAAAATAAAAATGGACATGGAAGGCTTGAAAGGTGGTTTAGAAACTAAAATGGAAGGTTTGAAGAATGGTTTAAAAGCATAAATGGAAGGCTTGAAAGAAGGTTTGACAAAGTTTCTACAAGAAATGCTTACCAATGGTGAAAAGTTATTCCATGAAAGTTATGATGAGAACAAAATTAATATTAATCATGATTTCAAAATGACGTTAATCCATGGTAGATCCATGGCATCCATGTCATATGTACATGTTGCCAAAAAAAATAATGTACGTCATCGGATTCAAATATGACTTGTCAAGGTTCATAATCTATGTAAGATCAATCATGTGTCAATATATAAATTAATTTGTTTTTACTTATGTTTGGCCACCCTCGATCAAATCAACTAAGTTAGGCCATATGCACACCTTATGCCAAGATTGATATGACATCTTGACATTGTTTTTTAGTCGTTTACCATGTGCTTGTGAGTCTCCTTAGTGAGAGTCGTGACTGGGTTATTAGTCTCCACTTATAGCGTATGATCACCCTTAGAATATCATGGAAACATATAATTTTTTCATAATGCATAGGCTCTATGTAGATATCATGCATTCCTAAAACTTGTATAACATTCAATTCACACATCTTCAACTATATCACCTCCCTTCTCATATAACTAGGGGATTCTAGGTTGAGGAAAGGACATACAAGAGAACATGTCATTACACAAGAGAAGTTTTAGACCTTCGATTAATTGGTTTCTAACCTAGTTTTCTCTTTTCTTGAGTAGATACATCATTTTTTTTCTCCAAGTTATTATTGAGATTTTTGTAGTGTCTATTTATCCACCCCTTTTCTACTCTACCAAAGTAAAATTACAACTTTGTTTGATGGAGATTTGAGTACATGTGAATAAGGATGATAAGACCTAGGTTTTGGATGTGGAGGTGCTATAATAAGGTTTAGCTACATTTCTTATCATACTTTTATATTAATAATATAGATCTTTCTTCACCCGTAAAATCCTCCCCTAAATACTTGTATTTGTTAAACTTTACCATGCATGATTGATAGAATTAGTAGGAGTTCAATTTTCCTAAAGATTAGCTAGATTTTTATGTTTTCAGAATTTGGATTATCCATTTGTAATGTTAAGTTAGAAATGAGCAAATTTTTGTCTCTAATTATGTATAGGTTTGTTAAATACTCTAGAGTTGGAATTGTGTTGACTAACTCATGTGATAAAGGACAAACAATGATCAATAGTATATATGTTTCTCCCTTTTTTCATTTTCATTATAAATATTGACCTTAGGGAAAGATATATAGTAGCCTAATTCTTTTTATATTGATTATCCTAACCAACTCACTAGAGATTAGATTTTGTTGTAGATAGAATTGTTGTTAACAAAAATGTTGACTCTAGTAGGGAGAATTATTTGAATTCTTTCCATTTGGGTTAGATTTTCTTGTGAAATTTTTCTATTTAGAAGCGTGTTTTAGATTTTATATTTTTCCAACATTTCATCTCTTGTTGTCTAATTGAGAAAATTTCATATTTTGGGTTATTATCTAGTTTTATTAACCTCCTTTATCTCTCATTCATAGTTGTTTTGAATGGAAATAGAGAACAATTATAGTTTATGTATAGGAAAGTCATAAGCATTCCCTTATGCCCATGGGTTCCCTTCTTGCAAATTGCAACCATGTCACATGCTTCTCTTTAGGAATCCTCAAGCTTATTTTTAAGGTAGATCAGAATGTTTCTTATAGTATTAAAATTTTCATTTTCAATGTTGGGGTTTTCCAAATGTTGAAGAATGTTCTAATCCTTGATTGGGACTTCAGATATTTTTATTTAGTTTTTTTATTGTTTCTTTTGAGTTGAAAAAAATTGAAGGAAAATGCAAACATATTTTTCTCTTTTTTAGGAATTATTTTAAATAATCTCTATAATGTTACATTTCAAATTTTTCATATTTTTTAAAAGTGGCTCTTAGGAATCTGAAAAAATAAATTTGCATTGCATTGAAAAGTTTAGAGATCTCTTTCTCTTCTTTTAAAAATCAGAGTAGTTTTCAAGATTTGTGTATTTTCATTTCAAAGAAAAAAAATATGCATTTGCATTCATAAATTTCTTTATTTATTTCAATAGTACTAAAATAAATAAATCATAAGATTTTAATTGCATACCCTTTGTTGAGTAATCAATATCCACTAAAATTGAAATAATTTAAAAAGAACTAGTTTTCATTTTCTCCTTAAAAAAAATAAAGTCTAGGTTGTAGGGGCATGGTGTGGGTTGGAGACTAAATTATCAAAGGCCACCAAAATGAAAATAGAATTTAATAAAGAGTTATAAAGTCCCACTAGTGTCAAAAGGTACGTTCCAAGAAATATCTTCTCACACAAGCATCATGCACCAGTTCTAGCTAGTCCAAGTGTTGGGATTATCCCTTCACACTTAGGTTGATGGGTGGATGTAGTATTGAGTGTTTCAAGATAATTCAACGTGCTACTTAGGGTGGTCCCTTATTTTTGTAAATTTTTGGTCCTAGAACTTGAAATTTGTCTCCTACCCGACATAGAAGCATGAATTGCAACTATTTTTCCCTGCCCACCCATCCTAATGTAGCATCCTTGGTGGTTATTCCTAAGTTCTCAATAGGTGACTGTGAGTGGGAAGTGTTTTCTTACCTAGAGTAGATAGTGGGATTTCACCTTTTGTGATGAATTTGTAAAATGTTGCTATAATTGCTCCTCACACCTTTGTTGGTTAGACATGGGCCATCATCATACCAAATTGATATTAGGAAGGAATTTTCTTCATATCTTAAAAAATTGGATTAGAGGACTCATACCCCTTTATCTAATCCATGGAGGAGTGACTTTTCTTGCTATTCAGTTTTATATATTTTAGAGGAACGACCTTTGGTGATAGTGTCTCATTAGCCCTAGGTTTGGTTGTTTAGTTTTATGTAACATTTTTTTCCTTTTTATTCAATATTGAAATTCAAGGTCGTTGATCTATGGGGACTATTAGTGTTCCTCTTGACATCATTGAACCAATTTAAGTGACTTATAGTGTTATGTGGAATTATCCCTCTTGCATACAAGAGTGATCTCTCTAGACTTCAAAGAAACTTAGTAACAACCAAACATGAACTACTACCTTTCTCTAGACTATGATCGACTGAAAGAAAATACTATGATAGAGGCCTCTTACCAGGCAAACTGTTGGGCGAAATCACGAGTCGTCTTCTCTAGGTAGATTCTCTTTCTGAGATCTTCGCTTTCATGACTTTTATTTAGCATTTCACAATAGATTTAGATTTTTGGAGGAGGTTTTTTAAATAAATTACACCCTCGATGTGCACAGGTCAGCCTTATCGGGCCTCCGTACATCGACTAGTTTTTTAATGATATGTGTGTGGTTTATAAGGAGAGAACTACACACATGCATAATGTTCAACATACTCAGTTGCGTACATTGTCGAGGGCACAAAAAAGAAAGTGGAAAACACCCAAATTTCTTGCTAATGATAGAGGCCTCTTACCAGGCAAACTGTTGGGCGAAATCATGAGTCGTCTTCTCCAGGTAGATTATCTTTCTGAGATCTTCGTTTTCATGTATTTTATTTAGCATTTCACAATAGATTTAGATTTTTGGAGGAGGTTTTTTTAAATAATTACGCCCTCGATGTGCACAGGTCACCCTTATCAGGCCTCCGCACATCGACTGGTTTTTAATGATATGTGTGCGGTTTATAAGGAGAGAACTGCGCACATGCATACTGTTCAACATAGTCAGCTGTGTACATCACCGAGGGCACAAAAAAGAAAGTGGAAAACACCCAAATTTCTTGCTAATTCTTTCCATGATTACTTATAATGATCTTTTATGCTTGTTTGCAGGGTTTTGAGCTGCAAATATGGAGTGGAGAGAGCGTGAACATCAAGAGAAATACATAGCTACTCTAAACCATCCAGAAACCATACAGGCTTTGATAAATTGTCGCTTGTACAAGTTTTCACCATTCTGGGCATGAAGGCCCAATTAAACTTGCTACAATGAATGGTGGGCAAGTGGAACATTCAAGAAGAATGTTTCATAGTCAGAGACCATAGACTTGTCATTGAAGCTGATGACATTTACTTCTTGAGTGGGCATCCATGTCGTGGGATGGAAAACAATATATATGGGCATAGGCGAGGTGGAGAAAAAAATGCCACCTATTTGTTACAACATTATACTCTATGGGTTGCTCTCAAAGATCGGATAATTAACATCAAGACCATAGCGCAACTTCCTTTGAAATCTATCGGGTTCATTGTTGCATGACTATGTGGTAGTGCAAATTTGCATTTTCTCATGAAGGCTCAAATGCAATTTGTTGTAAAGTGTTTGCAACCTACCATATTAAACTAGAGCGAGGTTGTAGTTGCCAATATTCAGGGGCAACTAACCAAGGTCAGAACAAGAAAACTCAAAAACTTTGGGTATGGTGCCTTATTCATTTCATTTGCTCTAGAGTGGATTTGTTGGGTCCCTATAATACTAGTGATTACCCCATTACTATTGTATTTATAACCCTTATTAATATTGTTGTGCCCCTATTGCCCCCATATTGTTATTGTTGTGCCCCATAGAATCCCTCTATTGTTATTTTTGCGGCTTTATATTATTATTGTTAGGTCGGCTAGATTATATTGTGACTCCCTGGACCTATATATAGAAAGGAGGTTTGTCATTTGAATCAATCCAAGAATTGGTTTATCTTAATGTAAAGGAGGTTTCCCCCTCAAAGAGGCTGAATTCTAAGGTGTTGATCTATCTTTTCTATCTTTTCTTGAGCTGGTTTCATAACATTTGGTATCAGAGCTTTGGATTCCAGGGTTTCGCTGCTCCAAACAGGTCATCGTGGAATTTTCGCTATAAATTTTTTTCTGTGATGTTTCAGAAGTCGCAAACAAAACCCAATTGAGAAGAAATCGCTCTGAATCTTGGGTCCAAATTGCAGAGCTTTTCGCACTATATTTGCGGAGATATGATCTGAGGAAGTTGGTCTTTTTGCAGACTCCTGAATTACATTCCAAACAGGTGAGCTGGGGAAAATCGTCATAACTTTCTCTCTGGGGATTGGATTGAAATTTCCTAAGAAGGTACAGAAAGAGGATGGACTGTAGTTTTGTTGTATGCAGTTTTCAGATCCAAAGGTCGAAACAGTGACTCGTGGCACGTTGTACAAGTTCGCTCTACTGAACTACTCTATAATCAAATCATTGTGGGAGATTTCGCATAACTCTTCCTTGGAGAATCCAATTTGGGTCAGACTTGTGGCATTGGAAAGAGGACACAGAGGGATACTACAAGTCACAAATTCAGAACTAGATGATTGGGAAGTACAGAGATACATCAGAGGCAATATCGAGCTCCTACAAAGTGAAAAAAGGTGTGTAGATTTTATTAAATTTTTGCTTAAGCTTGATTTGAAAATTTATTTTGAAGGAATTCAAAGGGCATAGTAGAGAATTATTATCGTTAACTGATGCCCCGAGGAAAGAAAATGCAAACACCTAGTAAGGAACCTGAAAGCTCTAGCATGACTCATGAAGAAGAGGAAGAAATGCAACATGATATATCAAAATTACAAGACCAAGTGCAACAATTGTCCCTTACACAAAAAGGAACAGAATCTAAGATGGATGGTTTAAAGAAAGATGTAGAAGCTAAGATGGATGGTTTAAAGAAAGGTGTAGAAGCTAAGATGGACTGTTTAAAGAAAGGCATAGAAGCTAAGATGATTGACGTGGAAGCTAAGATGGATGATTTGAAGATAGATTTGAAGACAGACATAGACGAATTGAAGATAAATATGAATAAGTTGCTACAAGAAATGGGCATTAAGGGTGAAAGGGTACTAAAGGAAACTCATGATGAGAATAAAAGAAATGTTAATCATGATTTCATAGACACTAATGCTGGATCGAAGACTCACCATATTCCAAAAATCGATATGAGGAAGTTTGATGGCAAGGATCCTGCCACATGGATATTACAGATGGAGCAATTCTTCGATCTCAATAATTTGCAAAACACACAAAAGGTACGTATGGAAACTTTATATTTGGAACCAAATCAGTTTGTATGGTATCAATGGCTTTGCTCTCGTAAACAAATTATCACTTGGGTAGTTTTTACGGAAGAATTGACAACACATTATGAGGATACAAAAAGCAACACTTTTTTTAGCCAATTGATAGTCTCAAACAAAAGGGTTCAATAATGGAGCACATTGAGGAGTTCCAAAAATTGAACATAAGGGTAAAAAATATTCCAGAGGAGCATAGGAGTGATGTGTTCATAGGGACTTTAAAGGATAATATCCAACATGATGTTCGCCTTTGGGAACCTGATTCATTAGAGAAGGCATTCAGGTTAGCAAGAAAAATGGAAAGCAAAATTATGGCAACCAGGAAGCATTCCACTCACAACTATAAAGACGGAAGTGTTGTTGCCCCTAGTCTTCCACAACCTATAAGGTTGACACCACAACAATTGGAAGAAAAAAGAGCAAAAGGGCTTTGTTACAGTTGCGATAGAAAATACACTAAAGGTCATAAGTGTGCTGAGAAGAAATTATTCTACATAGATTGTGAAGAGGAAGAAGAAAAGGAGCAAGAAAGGTCAAAAGAAGAGGATATACTCCAGGAACAAGCCTAGATGAAGAAAAAATAAATCCGACCATATCTTGTAATGCATTGGCGAGAATTACCACTCCTCAAACCATCACGATAGAAGGACAAATCAAGAAGAAAAAGGTAATAGTGTTGATTGATTCAGGAAGTACCCACAATTTTATTCATTGTAAGGTAGCAAAAGAATTGAATTGCTTCTTATATCCAGCACTAGAGTGTCAAGTGATGGTTGCAAATGGAGGAACAATAATTTCTCTGGAAAGTGCCATAATATCAAGCTATCCATGGGAGAATATGTATTGACTAGCACAATGCTTTCCATTCCAATGGGAGGTGCTGATGTTGTACTAGGAGTCCAATGGCTACAATCCTTGGGTACAATAGGTTTTAATTTTCAAGAACTTTTCATGAAATTTTCAGTGGAGGGAAGGTAAGTTGAATTAAGGGGTATTCTAGGGAAACCAGGAAAGATAATCAACTCTAACGGTATGACAAAGCTTCTAAAAAAGGAACAAAGTGGTGTAATTGCACAATTATGTTCGCTAGATGTTTCCACACTGGACTCATCTATTTCTCTAGATCTCCAAAACGTTTTGGACAATCATTCCAAGGTATTTGAGACTCCCAAAGGCCTCCCACCTATTCATGATCATGATCATGCTATTCATCTAATTCCAGGAAGTGTTCCTCCAAACATCAGGCCATACAGAAATCCCTATGCCCAAAAGAGTGAAATTGAACGTATGGTTGCAGAAATGCTAGAGGCTAGTATAATTCAACCGAGTCAGAGTTCTTTCTCTGCTCCAGTAGTATTAGTGCACAAGAAGGATGGATCATGGTGCATGTGTCTGGATTATAGGGAGCTCAACAAGCTCACTATTAAAGATAAGTTTCCCGTTCCTGTCATTGATGAATTACTAGATGAATTGCATGGACCAATTTACTTCACCAAGTTGGATCTTCAATCAGGATATCATCAAATCAGAATGAAGACTGAAGACATTCTAAAAATAGCATTTATAATGCATGAGGGTCATTATGAATTTTTGGTCATGCCTTTTGGCCTTACCAATGCACCTTCAACATTTCATGGTTTGACGAATTCCATTTTCAAACTATTCCTTAGAAAATTTGTGTTAGTATTTTTTGATGATATACTAATCTACAGCAAGTCTTGGAAGGATCATGTTGAACATGTCGACAAGGTGCTACAACTATTGGAGGAGAAATAATTATATGCAAAAAGATCCAAATGTTTCTTTGGAGTACAAGAGTTGGAATATCTGAGTCATATTGTATCTCATGAAGGAGTTAAGGTAGACCCTAACAAAATTAAAGCCATTAAGGAATGGAAAATCCCCACATCCATAAAGCATCTGCGAGGATTTCTCGGGTTGACGGGGTATTATCGCAAGTTTGTTAAGAATTATGGGAGAATAGCAGCACCTCTAACAACATTATTGAAGAAAGATGCATTTTGATGGACTCCGGAAACAACAAAGGCCTTTGAACATCTTAAAGAGGCAATGTGCCAAACACCGGTATTAGCTACACCGGACTTCACGAAAACCTTCATTGTGGAATGTGATGCTTTAGGAAATGGAATTGATATTGTTCTAATGCAAGATGAAAGACCCATTGCTTTTGAAAGTCGTCCAATCAAGGGAAAGTTTTTAAGCAAAGTATTTATGAGAAGGAAATGTTGGCAATACTCCATTCACTTAAGAAATGGCGACCCTACCTAATGGGAAGACACTTCAAGGTAAAAACGGATCATGATAGCCTTAAATACTTTCTAGAACAAAGATTATCCTCTGAAGACAAAAGTGGGTCACAAAGATGTTGGGTTATGACTTTGAAATCATCTACAAAAAAGGGAAGCAAAATGTGGTGATAGATGCACTCTCAAGAAAGGATGAGGATTTGGAAGCATTGTTGTGTGCCATTTCTATTATCCAACCAGTTTGGATAAACGAAGCAAGAGAGGAATGGAAGAATGACGAAGAAGTTTGGGCACTTATTCAAAATTTACAATAGGATTCCAGTACATCTGATACATTTAGCTAGGAAAATGATTTGTTATGGTACAAAGATCGCTTATACCTCTATAAGAATTCCCAGCTAAAACAAAATATTCTTATGGAATTGCACACTTCTCCCTTAGGAGGGCACTCAAGATTTTT
>APFE031376502.1:50382-101284 GCA_000404065.3 Pinus taeda
ATTAAATAATAATGATGATTATAATAGTGTTACAAAATAGTAAAACATAAAACATAAAACAAACAAACGATATAGTAATAACATGAATAAAATAATGATAATGATTTGTATAATAGTGTTACAAAATAGTGCTACAAAATACTAAAACATAAAATATAAAACAAACAAACAATATAGCAATAACATGAATTAAAATTATTACTATAGTAATAACATGAATTAAAATTATTACTATAGTAATAACATGATAACCTCATGTTGGCAGAAAATAGAATGAAACAATAGGCAGATCAACATCGTAGTGAAAGAAGTTTTGATGTAAGTGATTGGATATTCCTATGACTACAACCATATAAGCAAATGTCTCTCAAGCAAGCTAAGAAGGATAATAAATTATCACCAAAGTATTATGGTCCGTACAAGGTGTTGCAAAAGATTGGTACGATGGCATACAAATTGGATCTTCCTGCAGCTTCTCGATTACACCTAGTTTTCCATGTTTCATGTTTAAGGAAGGTTATAGGCGACAAGCTTCCAGTTCAAACAATATTGCTTGAACTTGACGAGGAAGGGAAAATTATATTGGAACCAGAAGCAGTCACAGAAACAAGAACTCGACAGCTACGAAATCGATCAATTTCGGAGTATCTTGTCAAGTGGAAGAACTTATCCACTGAAGATTCCACGTGGGAGGATGAAAATTTTATACAGAAGCATCCAGAACTACTCAAGCGTTGAGGACAACATTTTTTTGAAGGAGAGGGGCATGTTGGGTCCCTATAATACTAGTGATTATCCCATTACTATTGTAGTTGCATCCCTTATTAATATTGTTATGCCCCTACTGTCCCCATATTGTTATTACTGTGCCCCATAGAATCGCTTTATTGTTATTTTTGTGGCTTTATATTATTATTATTAGGTCTGTTGGGTTATATTGTGACTCCTTAGACTCCTCTATATAGAAAGGATGTTTTTTCATTTGTATCATCGGAGAATTGTTCATTTATGTAATGTAAAGGAGGTTGCCCCCTCGAAGAGGCTGAATTCTAAGGCGTTGATCTATATATGGTCATTGATTTTCAACCGAACAGTATACAATTAATCATATAATAGTAGGATTAATATTTGTATTAAGTATCAAGTGGATCACACATTCACTAAAAATTAAGTACTCCCAAATTCATGTTTAAATAATTTATAATTAAATTTAGTAAATTAGAATTATTTATAGTCATATTATATTTATCATTATAATAATTTTATTATTAATATAAGTTTTAAGGGTTAATTTAATTTAATTGAGTTTTTTATTGTTAAAGCATCTTTTCTATTAAGAAATTATGAGTTCTATTTTATAGACACTCTTGGGGTCAGGATTTATGGTTGAGCCGACAAAAAGTGATTATTTTTCGATGAAACTATTCGGTACAAATATTTTCATGGACATAGTAATCATAGATATCTAGAATCTCATAACCAATACAAAAATATATATATATATATTAAATATAATTAATTTCAATATATTATTATTATCTATAATAATATTATAGATATCATCATTATATAATTTGTCATTAATATAATTAATATCAATATGTCATAAATTATTTATAATCATATCACACTTATCATTATTATCATTTAAAATTTATCATTAAATTTAAAGAATATTATAATTTATAATATTCTAAAATTTTAGAATTAAGTTTTCTAACTTAAAATTAAAATTAAAATAATATCTAGTAACAAAATAAATCCAAACATTTTATGTTTTTAGATTTTTTTTTGGGACAATCTTCATGAAATTTAATAAGAGAAAAATGCTAAAACAAAGTTTTAAATAACATTTTTGAATACATAAATCTATTTAATGTACTCACAAATCCTAAAACATTTCAATTATACAAATTCAAAAATTAAAATTAAAATTTTCAAAAGATTTAATCAAAATTGATTCAAAAAGCATGCATGATTATTTTTTTAAGTAAAACATTTAAACTTGACTCATAAATTAATAATAAAAAGGGTTCCAGGTAATTTATTGTAATTTTATGATTTTGTGATGTGACGACAGTAAGATGCTCATGACAAATCATCTTTGCACACCAAGGCTATGTTTGTGAAGCTATAGAAAGTCTTCTGACCATTCGTCTATGACTAGAGCAACGTACTCAGTAGATTGTGTCGCCTAGGTTTCCTACAACATGATTAGGTGAAGTTAGGTCAAGTGTCATTATGGCCAGTCTAGCCTATAGTTCCCCTCCTTCTAATATTGAAGCATTTAATCACCTAGTAATGAATGGCCCCTAATATTATAAAGCTAAGCCTTCACATTTTGTTAAAAAGTTGGATGAGATCTTGAAGGTAGTAGTTTTCACCCCTCAAACCAATCGAGGGCTCTACAATTAGCTGAAAGAGGAATGGTGGGTCAATTTGTGGGGTTATGGCCCTCTCCCTTCTCGGTTAGATTGTGGGTGGAGAAAAAATGGAAGCCATTAATAAAAGGAGAGATCTCTTCCTCCTTCTTTAGGAAATAGGTTTTTCACATTTTTCTTTGAAAATAAGGCAGATCAAAATATGATCTTTTGAAGCATGCCATCTTTCATCGGAGTTTAGGGTTTGTATATAGATTAATGGATCCCTTATTTCAACCTAGATAGTGATGTCCCATCTATTGTTTTGGTTTGCATCTGTTGTACAGTTAGCACTCCGTGGATGCTTAGCAATAGTGAGTGTGTTGGTGTTGATGGTAGAAGTTGGGATAGGAGATGTGTTGGACTGTTGGCATGGTCTAATGGCTAGTAGAAACAAGTGTGTTAGCATTGATTCCAACCATATGAGCATTGAAGCTAGTGGCAACAAATGATGGTATTAATGTGCTTGATCTGTCAAGCTCAGGGGGGGGTCTCATGGTTGTTGTAGTCTCCTATAGAGAATAGTCAAGTAGAAGGCTTATTGGAGAATCCATAAAATGATGACTATGATGGTTAGGAGTATCAAGATTTGAAGGCACTTTTTCATTAGGTGATTAGCTCGAATGCTTCTAGAAGTGGCATAGTTGTATATTGCTCGGAAAGAGATTTAATGATATGTTGAAGCTTGCAAATGGCCTTTTCGATCAGGAGTTATTGCTAGTCAAATTTAAGTGACTCCAAAGTCCAAGTTGCAAAGCTAAGTATGGAGAAGGGTCATATTGGTGACCAAGTTTGGCGCATTTTTCCAAATGTGATGGAGTTACCAACAAAGGTGCTAAAGGGGAGTCATGAAGATGTTACATGACAACATGGAAACGAAGATATATTTGATTAGCCAATAGTGGATCACATCGCACAGGTCATCCCAATTGAGGGAGCTCGAAAGATTTCAAACAACACACAGAGTTGAGGCTCTAGAATGAAACAGGCAGGCTGATGAGGAGCACCAGAAGAGTAACGAAATCCTTTTTCATTGGCCATAATCATAGTGCACTTGACGACCTAACCCAATGGAGTTACCCCTATGGTATAATTATGTTGCACAAAGCAAAAGCGTTGGCCGATGGTCATTGAGACGCGAAGGCAGAGCACAAATCAATGAGAGTTGAGCAGGATGGAGGTGGTGGTAAGGTTAGAAACAAAAACCAATGATAAAGATGCCATGAGGGCCCCACAATGACATCAAATCCTGCAAAGGTTTGCCCAGAGGATTGTAAAGGGTTCACAAAGTTAAACATCAGGAGATAGGAACCAAGCCATGCTAAAACATTATGATGGGCCCTAATATGAAATTGTTATCAGGATTTGTGGTGTTGGAAGCGTTTTCCTACATAGTTGATCATGCAGATCAATAATGGAGAGATACTCCAAAGGCACCCCTCCCAAAACCAAAATTTGCTCAAGCATGGAGGCAAAGCTGGATTTGAGAATCTAATTAGCTCCCAAGAGATGATGGTGGCAGATGACGTCAACATGATGTGGATGTATGGGGGACACCTGGCGAGCATATTCGACATTTTTTGGTGGCCTAATGGGCCAAATACAGGTGACACGTGTCACGACTTAGGATGAGCCATGTGCGGTTGATGATTTTATCATGACATCATCTTAGAAGGGCTACCCCAGAGGTTTAAATGGTGTGTGTAGAGGAACTAGTAGGCTGACTAGGCATCAGGCAGATGTGGTCATGTCAAAGCACAGGCTAATGGAAAATGTGTCAAGTGGACCCCATCAGGACAGCTCATCCCGCTAAACAAAGACCAGAAGTTTGTTAATGGTGCACAAAGGGAATGTGTTGGTTAGTAAGTGCTAGGACACATCATCAAAGAAAACTCACCCCAGTAGACCTTTGATTGATCATTGAAAGTAGAAGTAGACCCTACTAGACAACTCATCTCATAAGGAAGAGTTTGGCGATTTGTTACTAGTGTGCAAGCGAAAGTGTCGAACAGAAGGTGCCAGGACATGGAGGATACATAGGATGGAAGGCGCAACCAATCAAAGCAAAGGTAGACATACCCCATGTGAAACTTCGACCCTAAAGATAGACCCCAAAGGTTTATAAATAGGGAGAGAGGTTATGAGTCGAGTTAGAAGGAATATAGGCTAAGCCTTGACCCTTGGTTAGTTCACATAGAAATAGACCAAGGGTGCAGTGGAATAATAAGAGACACTTATAAAAGAGTCAGGCTTGGGAGCTACACCCTTAGTGCATGACCTTTGTTCGTTTCACATCGAAACAATACCAATGGTGCAAATCCATTAATAAATAATTTGCAAAGGGCTTAAACAGGCTAATCGCCAGAGGGCATAAGTGTTATGTGTATAATAGAAAGGGTTATGCACCTGCGGACATGAATGGGTCGGCAGCTACTTTGGTAGGGTTCCACCATATTTGGCAGTTGTGTTATAATTTGGTATCTCCATTGGTTGATTATGCAGGCATGGATGAGTCAGAAGTTGGACTAATGACAACTGCAGAGAGCATTGAGTCAAGGCAACAAGGACCATGATTGCATAAATGTTACAATGGATTCAATGGTCACTTGTGAAGGCAGGAGACTGAGACAAAGAGGAACATGATTTGTAGAGGTGGAAGTTGACTCTAGAACAACTATGCTTGGTCTTCCTTGCACGGTTCCTGGAATTGAATGAAGATTAGACCAAGCTTAGAGAAGCCATGTTGAAGTACATTTTGATCTTTGTGGGAAATCAAGAAGCATGGAGATCCTTGTTGTAGCCTAAAAATTAACTAAGAATTAATTCTCAGTATGGAAGAACACTCGAGTACCCATTCCTTGATTTAATTTAGCTACAGCGGAAAAGTAATTTGGAAGTAACAATAGGTTGATATTGATCAGGCATACCAGTCCTAGGCAATATGGGAAGCCATGCATGAATTACAAACTTGGGAAATGTGGATGATAGTAGAGGCAACATTGACTAGTGTGCAGTAGAGGAACAAAACTCAAGATTACAATTGAGCAATTAGGGGGGTGTGGCATTGTTGAGCGAGTTTTGTTGAATCGTTTTACATGTGAGCACAACTAAGAAGAGGCCAAGTGTGTCTGTGCTGCAGAGAGGCTAAGATTTCCTACATAGGTAAGAGGCTAAGAATGCTTTAGCAAAATAAGAAGACCAAGAGAAAAGAGCCTTGTGTGGGTGTATGTTTTTGCAGAGTGGAGAGAGTGCAGAGAGAGTTTTTTATGTGTGGTTGTTGTTGAGTAGAAAAAAATGACGAATTTTGAAGGTTGCAGAGGAGAACAAATCTAAAATCGGGTAGAATGGATACCAAGTACAAATAACATTGGTTACTTATTGAGTGTGGGTTGGAGCTTCCATATAGGGAGTTAGTTCTTCCATCTTAGCAGGTGTCTGAAGAAATATTGTGGGTTTTTTCCTCCTATAAGTTGGTGCTTTCGTAAATCCAAGGAGATGCAAGTTAGTGCTTGCAACAAATCCATGAAGTTGGTGCTTCACATGGTGCTTCTAGTAAGTTGATCAGGTGTCTACAAAAGGGAGGAATATTGTGCTTCCTGCTAGCGGGTGCTAGCGAACAATCAAAGGGAGTTGGTTCTTCCTGTGAATGGTGGCTTACAAACATGTTGATTTAATAGAGTAGATTCTCTTATTTTTACGTCAATAACAAAAACAAGCTTTGGTAGTTTTTCTCCCATAAGGGTTTCCACATTAAACCTATGTGTCCCATGTGTTTGATGCTCATGATGTGTATGCTTTTATTGGTTGATATGGTCGTTGTTATGGTTAGTTAATGGTTTCTCTCATATAATGGATGTCAAGTTTGAATGAGTAAACATAAAATGGAATAAATTTTTAAATTAGCCTTAATATTGATTCACTCCCCCCCCCAGTATTAACATTGTTTCCAACAATTGGTATCAGAGCCAAGTTCCTTCAGGAACAACTTAACTGCTCAAATGTAGATTAGAGGGAAACAATGGCTAATCAAGCTTTTCTAACACCTGAGGTAGTTCCATACTTAAATGGATCAAACTATAAACTATGGAGGAATAGAATGGAAGCCTTCTTACTGGCTTTAGATGTTAATTTATGGTGCTACATAGTGAATGGATAAAAGATAAAGTGGAATAAAAAACCTAAAATAATCCTCATGAAATGGATTTCTAATCCAGATGCTGAGAAATTAAGGCACTGTGAGACGACAAAGGAAACACTAGAAAGAATGAAATGTCTATATGGAGAAGATAGTAGTGTGACTCAACAAAAGGCCGAAGAACCTTATTGCTCAAGTAGTAAAATAGAACATGTAGTTGTTGTTGATAAGAAGAAAAGGAAGAAAAAGGAGAAGGCATCTAAAAGAAAATATGCTTATAATATTGAATATATTTCTTCCTGTGACAAAATTATTGATCTTCGCTCCAAGGATGGTGAATAAGAAGACTTGGATGAGAGGCCATGTTGCTTAGAAATTAAGTTATTGCTTTGTGATGAATGTAAAAAATATATCATTTATCTTCTAGATGTTCATGTGAAGTTTATGAAGACAGAAATATAAGTGCATCTAGTAGTGATGAAGATAGATCTAGTTTAGTAGCAATAGAGAATGAGGGATCCTTTGAAGAAGAAGAGAGTATATACATAGGAGGAAAAATGAGTACCCTTGGAAGTGATGAAGAAGGAATACTCCTCAGACCTGTGGAATATTCCATGGACACAAAGAGAAACTTAGATCTCTTTGGTAGTTCAAATAGCACCTTTGATAGCAAAGAAAAGTATCTAGATGAAAGGATCTATTTTAGAAAGAAGTTGATCTCAACTCTAAAAGAGATCAAGGAGCTATAAAAAAAAAAAAATATCAAGAAAAAGGATAAATTTAAAATTTATGAGCTTGAGAATGAAGAGTTGAGCAAAACAATAATTGATCTAAATTCTCAACAAGAAGATGCTAGCAGACTGAATGGGATGATGACCAATAAGTTGAATGAAGGAGAAGCCATATATAAGAGGTTACAAAGTGAATTAGTCTCATTGAGACATGACCTAGAAAGGGAAAATAAAGAGTTGCCTCAATATCGAAATCTTGAGGAGAGAAGAAAGGATTTTAATGAGATGCTTGTTAAGCAGAGATCCCCTCATCAAGGCTAGTTTAGGTTTCATAGAGAAAACAAGCTCCAAGAATTCAAAGGTTGAATGGTAAACCACCAAAGTAAGGGCAGTTGGAAATTCCAACAACAGTAAAGGAAAAGAAGTTGTTGGACAGCAGCAATCGAAAGGAAAGAATTAGTAGTAGCATAAGAAAAGACAACAACAAAATGCTAAGAAGCAACAACAAGGAGAGCAACAAAAGAGAGCGAAGCAACAATAGGAAAGAATGCAAGGCAATAGTGCAATCTACCATGGAAGGCACATGAAGAACCAACAGAGGTCCTTTCCCCCTCAAGGACAAATCCCTCAAATAAAAGGTATTTTCCCAAGATTGAGTTGCAACATATTTTAATGTGGTGCCTCCTGACACCTGACGAGAAATCAAAAAATTGGAGACCAAGGTGTGTGCCAAGAAGCAATCCTCATTAGAGAAATTTTGAGATCTAAACTAGGCCTCCTAAGGAATATTATAAAATAATAGTGGAAATAATAAAATAAAATTAGATTACATAATCAAATTTTAGAGGGAAAGAAGAAACAAAAAACTACTTTTGAAACTTTTTTTTTTCAACTCATCTCTCTAATATTTTACTCAAATTTCTAGCACAAGCAGTCATGGAATGCGAAATTCAATTCCTCATCCAAGGAGTACCCATGTTGCATACTTTCGATGGACCCTACTACATGAAAAATGATAAATACATTAAAAAACAGTATTGGAGTACTCATTGGATGCATACTTCAATTACTCATCCAAGGAGTACCCATGTTGCATGCTTTCGATGAACCCTGCTACACGAAAAATGAGAAATACATGAAAAAATGTGATTGCAACCATGTTTCTTCATGTATTTATCATTTTTGTGTAGCAGGGTCCATCAAAAGGATGCAACATGGGTACTCCTTGGATAAGGAATTGCATTATGCATCCAACAAGAATTCAATGCCATCATCTATGTCGTTTATTACTTTATGAGTTGAATACCAGGGATTTTGATATTCTTAACACATATCAAATTCATTGCCATAGAAAAATATCTACAAAGAGTTGTTTTGAGGTTTTTAACGTATATTGAATTAGTTGCTTTTATTGTTTGATGTCTATATATGTTTATTATGATTTTCCTAATAATGATGTATATTGAATTCGTTTCTTTTATTGTCTGATGTCTATATATGTTTATTATGTTTGTCCTAATCATTATTAGGAGTGAAGCAACTAAGGCATCTTTATCTCCATTACTTAAAGTAAAATAAATTAATAACTTACTGGAAAATGAGTTAAGGAAATAATATTTGTTTTATTAAAGATATTTCATAAGTTGTATAGAGTAATTTGTATTTTACATGAATTAGTATAAATCCATTTTAACCAAGGATATAGCAAGTACTGTTAAAAAACTCTTGACGTGTATATGAAAACATGAAAAAAAAATTGTACTTGGAGAGATTTGATCTTTAAACACTTGGATTGTATAAACCATACAAGTTGCAAAAAAAATTGGTGAAAGAAAAATTTAATAAAAATATACTTGAAAAATAGTCAAAATGTGGAATGGTAAGACTACTTGAAATGTTATAACCATGAGAATTTAAATCTTTTTCCATTATTTTATGTAACATATATAACTTTTATTAACCATATATAATATAGCATAGTTGGAATTAAAAAAATTTATTTATAAGTCACATTATCTATATTAAAATGTTTTTTGTTATTAATGCATTTTAAATATATAAAAATATTATTCTCAAAATATTTAATGTATGGTTCACATTAGAAATTTTAATTTTTTAAATGCCACATATTAATTTTATATTGAAAATTGAATGAATTACATATCTTTTTCTTATTATTTTTTATTAAGAAGCAATTCAATTTTTTAACTTTCAATTACTTATTTTCTTTAAGCATTGAGATATTTTACTATGGTCAACATTAAAATAATTTTGTTTTTTTAATAGTCAACATGGATATTCAAATAATTTATAAATTAGAAGAAACATACATGTTCCTTGCACTTAAAAGTGAAAATATTAAAATTTCTTTAACTTTTAATTATTTTAGCTATCTAAAATAATGTTACTTCACATAGAAATTGAAGTATTTCATTTACAGTTGAGAGTAAGTGAAATACTTTTACTACATCTTCTTCCTATTGAGTTGTAATATCAACAACATACTAAGAAAAACATGGGATTATTGATGGTTTATAATTCCTTTAATTAACATTAATGTATATTCATTTTTGTTTTTTTAATATAGATCACATTTTATTTATTTTTAGACACATTTTATTTTTATTTTAAAAAAGACATGTCAACTCCTTGTATCACACAAATGGAATCACACATAACACTTAGTTAAAATTATAATATGAAAAATAATATAATGAATGATAATTAATTGGGTCTAATTTAAAATGGTACATATGCAAAGTTGTTATCTTCTTGTTTTAGATTCAAAACTCGTTTTTTATGAATAAATTCTTCATGAGTTCATTTTTAATTGGGATTAATAAGGCATGAGAAAACTCATTCTTTCTTACGAGCTCGAGAATGGGCACATGGCAATATAGAAAAATTATATGATAAATAATAGTAATTATACTAATAAGACGCCTATTTCATAATAGGCCTTCCCATTGTATGACTCCCCCTTATTTGTGGGACAATGAACTAGCCTCCATGCAACAATTTGATTGTCAAGTCTAAAAAGGTGCACATACTTTATGCCCCTATAGATTTGAACATATATCCTCTAGATTTCAACATGTAACTTCCTAAAAAAAACACATACTCTTAATCATTGATAATATATTACTCATATTTATTATATTCGTAAATATTCACTAATTCAATAAAGTAAATAAACTTTTTTTTTCAAATTTTAATAATTTTTTATTTTTCTAAAATATTCTATACCATTAATTTTCAAACTAAACCACTTATAATAAAAAAATAAATAAAAATCCATTTCCACTTTAAAAGTATATGACTAATCTTCAAATCTTAAAAACCAACCAAAAGCTTAAGAACAAAGCACTCGAGGCCAAGGACAAGCACAATTATGACAATTTAATTATTTTAGAATTTCAAACAATTGAGGAACTAAATGTCCTTTCTTTGAAATATGTCAATCAATTCTGATAAGTTGTCATATACCTCCTTTGAATAAAAGAAAGAGATACTTAATAAAAATCCATTTTCACTTTTATGGAAAAAATAAATAAATATGACTGATCTTCAAATCTTAATAAGCAAACAAAAGCTTAAGAACAAAACCATTGAAAGTTGAGGCCAAGGACCAGCACAATTATGACGATTTAATTATTTTAGAATTTCAAAAAAATGAGGAACTCTTCTTTGCAATTCTAAAATTTCGTGATTGAAATGCCAATCAATTAAGATGTCCTTTATTTTCTTTATGGTTGTTAATTTCGGTTATTGTTCCACATGGCTCTTATTTGGATATCTTCATATTCTTATTTGATTAAATATAAATATAAAGAAGTGTAGAAAAAAAATTATTAAATAAAAAATTATAAAAATTCAAATGTAAAAAGTGTAAGATGCTTTTTAAATAAATTGTTTTCAATTTTTTTTTAAATGAAAGAATGCTTTTTTTTTTTTTATATATATCAATGTTATTTTTTAAAAATTTATGTAATTATTTTTAAAACTTTTATGATAGAGAATATGTGTTTTTTTTCATATCATGATGTTATTTTTAAATCTTTTATGTGGCTATTTTTAAAACTTTTATGATAGAAAATAAAATAAAAATTGTATGGTTAAAATAAAATTTTGTTAATATTTTATATGTTAAATATGAAATATTTGATCCAAAAAAATTAAAATTAAATATGGACAAACTAAGAAAAAAATGGTAAGTTCCTAAGTGAGGCTAGCTCAACCTAAGAGTGCCTGCTCACAGACCACTACAATTCATCAGAAAGAAAGCTCATACATATATAGGATTACATGTGCTTGCTCACGGACCACTACAATTCATTAGAAAGAAAGGTCATGTATATATAGGATTACATGTATTTTGAGGAGTTTGAACAAATCCCTAATAAATAGGATTTGAATCCTAAAGAAGATAGCACAATCCCAAGACTCTACAACAAGAAACTAATAATGAATTAATCTATAAATAACCATATTCATGTTGGTAGAATTATATGTATTTGAATTCTAATATTTATTTATCGAATCTAGGATCGTAATACTTAGATATGAAAGCATATGAAATGTGGGATTAGAGCCTATTCTAACCTACATAGAAAGAATTAACCACTAAGGATTATGACTTGTCACTCGATTATGGGACTCTAATGCTTATCGGGTTCCAAACCGCAAATTTTCATAATTATCGGCAGATAATATTCATGTGGTTTTATTTATGTAGATTATTAGGTCTTGAGACTTCAGTGGTTCTAATCCTATAGTGTTTCGTACAAAAACTCAGTCAACATGTTGTAGAAAATTAAATAACAGAAACTACAACCAAAAGTGTGTGAGGCAAGTAACGAAGACAAGGCAATAAACTACAAGAAATGCATTAATAAAAGATCAAAAATGAATGCTAAGTGGCCTCAATCATAATGATATATTGTAGGTTCTTATTTGTTGTATGAATATTTTACCAAGTAAAAACAAAGCTCCAATCAATTAAAGAGCCATAAACTGCAAATTACATATTTCTTTAATACCCTATTCTAGTACAGAACTGAGTACCACATTAAGTATAGAAAGTCTGGAAATTGAAATTCTAAATATTAGTATTGAATTAAGTACTAAAATTATGGAAATTGAAACTCTAAATATTAGCATCGAAATAAGTACAAAAAATTTGTAGATTAAAATTATGGGTATGAAAACATTTTAAGAAACTAATTCAAGTTTTCTTAACTCTTAAGCCTGAGAAGATTAATTTGAATTTAATCATAACATGTTCTATTAACAAATTTGAAAATAGAAAAGGTGAATTTTAGCAAAATACTAGATGAAACATGAATCTAATGAAAAACTAAAATTAAATACTAAAAAAAATTTGTAATCAAGAAAAGTAAATATTTTTGAATACTACTCTATGAATAGAAAAAACTAGGACATTACCTCAGTCGAGGGGCCCTTCCAAACCTAGAAACGTGCCTAGAGACTTAGATCAGAATAATGTGTAGAACTTCAACAATTAAATCTTCATTACAAGAATCTCAACTGCAACTGGCAAACAAAAGTTCAAAGTCTAATACAAAATATCAACTCACAATAATAAAAAAAATTCCTCTTTGTGTCCTATCCTTCCTTGTTGTCATGCAGTTTTGTTTATTTTATATTACAATGGAAAGGAAGAGATGATCCAAAGGATCATATCAACTTCCATAAAAATCTAACTCTCATACTATAATTAAGATAGAAAATAATATTTAAATATGGTCATGTTATGATTTGGAAATTTATTAGATTATTGTTGGAGATGGAAACGATGCTACTTGGCATCATTTTGACTTTCCTCCAAATCTAGATATAATTTCCCATAGTTTTTGTCGACTATTAAACCTGTACCGAACTAAGTGTCGACTTTTCATTTGAGGAGATTAATGAAGTTTATTGGGGAGGTGTTAGGCATAACACAATTTTGTAGTTCAAGTTACAGATATGATTTTAGCTTGAGGAGCTTGGGTGAAAAGGTGAGATTGCAGCTCATTGGCAAGTGGGGACCACAAGAGAGACAAAAAGGGAATGCACACTTATGGAGCAAGAGAGAGAAAAAGAAAGGGGATGAACTAATGGAAACTGGGGGCCACCAAGGGAGAGAGAAGCCAACAATTATAAATAGATAAAGGAGGATCTCATTTGGGAAATCTTTTGTCATTTTACAATTTCAATATTAGTTCTCTTGAGCTTTTGTTAACAATGCTGGACCTACCAACATGTCAGGGGATCTCCCCAGTAAGAAGTCCCAACTATACCTCAAACTGTTTGGTGTAGGAGTCCTAGTAGTGGGTCATATGGTATCGCTTTGGCCGCAGTTGCGCACAGAGGAAAGAAATATGTCCTTGTTGGTAGCAAGGGTGTGACCAGTGCAGCAAGCCAAGGAATTTACATGAATGGTTATAACACACGAAAGGGGAATGAGTGCACCCCTTAGAAACCTGTGTAAACATGAATCTTGAAAGGGAACACACGAAAAACGATACATCATAAGCTAGAAAGCAGTTTAGCCAACGATCGAAAGTGATGGTTAAACCAACATCACATCTCAATAAGATTCATACATACATATATAGAAAGATTCCATACATACATGTGTAATCAAACAACTACATATATCATTAGAGTAACGAAGATAGTTGAAATACAATAACAACAGATGCATGAAATGTGTTGGCTCTGTTATATTAAGAAAGTGAATGTTCCAACCATACACACAACCATGTCCAATTACTAGTCCCAACAATGGAACATTACAATCACTGCCTCCTTCTCTTCTAAAGAGATATACTAGCTCTGCACTACGGAGAAGCCAAGGCTTGTTAGACTACACTCCAAGATTTCTCTAAGATACACCTATAGGAAGCTTGGCTCTCAAAAGCCTGTACAATAAGTTATGAGGTTCTATAAATAGCAAAGGGTAGGGTGACCCTTGACATTCCCCTTTGTGACTCTTCACCTACCCTCATGACTCTTCAACTACTACATGATTGTTACATTCAAACATCGACACTTGGTCTTTCACTTTTACAATATGTTACATTCAATCTACACACGTAACCATGTGAGACAAAATAGGCTTGAGCAAGCCATGCAAGCTATCAGTAAGACTCAGACAGTTGTGGGAAGACCAACTCCTCGACATCCTCATGATGATCGATGGTGGAAAAATGATGCCAATCTTGGTAGTCTGTGATGGTGTCCACATGCTAAATGGTGACATCCTACTGAAAGTGAACTCATGCCTCCATCGCGTCCGAGTACACTGATTTGGCTCCTTTGTCTAACTCGTCTGATAACATGTGCATCATAGTCTTAAGTGCGACCGATCTAGCAACATACTGATGCATAGTGTCCGCATTGATCTCCAAGTGTGTGATGGTGGCTATCCACATCAACTCGTCAAAATACATGCTTGGCTCTGTTGGACTTGGTTCTTTGTCTTTGCCTCAGTGAGTGTGCTAATGGATGGGATCGCATGCATGCACACAATGACATCCATGCTCTTGAACACTCATGTATGTGACCGAAAACACTTCTCACTTTGTTTGCTTTGTGCCAACTACTTTGACGAGCCTATATCTTGTATGGGTGCAGTTTCATCAGTTTGTGCATGTTGCACCCCCTGCTGGATCTATTACGAGTGTACTTCCTTCTCTGCTCTGCAGAACTTCCACATTAAAACTATCGAGGAAGAGCTTATAGGGTTACGTGGAAGCTTCCCTATCATGTCACCATGTCAAGAAAATCATATGATTTCTTAATGGTAGTGAAACCTCTCCTTTGCAACTTCACCTCTGAGTGGGCCCCTCAGCACTACCTTACACTCGGATTAAAATCCTCACCAGAATTTTACAATGCCTTTATTTAAAACCTTTAGGATTTGGGATGCCAAGGTGCCATCATCAAAATAAAGCACCAGGGTGATGTCATACCATCCACATGGCCTCCTTCAAGAGTGTCATGTTTCATGTGATTTAGGCCCTCTTGGACCTATAAAAAGGTAGAAACAAGGTACCATGTGGCATGCCACAAAGGCATCATGTCACCCTCCCTTCCATGTCATGTGCCTCGTCATCCTGAGTCCCATCACTAATTCCAACCCCTCATAATACACATTTTCATGTTATATGGACATTCAAGGTTTTCCACCTCAATATGCAAGATATGGATTCACAGACCCACTGTCACATCGTCCTAGGGATTTTAACCTGGGATATCCCAACTGGGCCTAATTCAAAAACCATCAGGGTGCAATTTCTGGGATTATCCAATAGTGATAATACTCAACTTGGATCAATGATCCATATTTCCTCCGTACGATCCATGTTAAGTATGTGATAACCCCCATTTTATTGGCCTTAACTCATTATAAACATAGCAGATATTTTCATGGCACTCTATAGAAACATTGGATCACTTCACCACATTATCCCAGGTGTGCACTTAGTCATAGCCTCAACTCACATGATTTCAAGGGAGTTCACACCATTTTCCTACAAGGTACTATGGTTATAGCCCTATTTATATATGTATAAAAAAACACACTTACAATGGCTTGCACAACTCTTACAGTTATCTCTCCTCATTTTAACATATCTTTGGTTGAACACGGTTATTTAAGGCTTATGTGTGTGTGTGTGTGTGTGTGTGATACAAGCTCCAGAAACTAGAATTGAACCGTAGTGCTTGTCATCCTGATTCCAATGGTGTGAACGACACTCAAATATAAGTTCGTATGCTCAAGATATTCGTAGTCAAAGTTTCGGTAAAACTAGGCCTAGTGGTAGCCACTAATGAGGAAACAATTTATCATTTACCAGTGCACGGATTCCGACCATCGGAACAGGTGAATTCGTCACCTCATTAATTTGTTTGGTAAAACCAAAAATTGACAACAAAATTTTATATATATGACACAACCCAATGACCATTTACCACCAAACCGGGGTCGGTGGGGATAAAACCCGCCCAGCCATTGGCCAACCTACCCCACGGGCAGACCCACTCCAACAAACAAGCCGATTACAGAAAAGCGTCGCACCATAAAACACAAATCCGCTTGCCATGATGGGGAGTAATGATCCAGGTGCCTCCATAAACGCTCAATAAATCAAAATAAAAATATGGCATCACTACACCATATACCTCTACTTCCGAGGATGGCTTAAAAATGCACATCTTTGCTAATGAAATGAACTGCACCATTGAATTCGGTGGTGTGAAATTGTGTCAAATGATTGTAAACTTTACCCATTTTTGACACCATCAAAAGCTGGACCTTGGGGAATCTCAAAGAATCCTTAATGTTGACTTCCTAAGATTTTTCTTCTCAAATGAGTAAACAAACCACACCATCATGTTTCCTATGAAATTCTGGTTCGTTTGAGTTTAAACTTGACATGATTATGTCACTGTGAAAAACTTCCCTCCAGGGAATCTTTTAGATTCCTCACTAATTCTGCATGGAATATTACATGGAACATTCTAGGGAATATTCCCATAGAATATAATCATCTTGAAAAAAATTCCATCAGAGTTCCATCTCTGCTCTCAGTTCCAGCATGTTGAAGGTTCCTTGGCTCTCGACTTCGTTCTGCCCTCTCGGCCTCCACTTCGTTGGCGAATGAATGAAATGGTGAGTTTTTAACATAGGTGGGTGGAAGACTTTACAAAGTCCACCCAATTGGCATGATGGTTATCCCATGGCTGGCAAGCTGTTGGGCGAGTGAAGGACTCGGGATCGACTCACCATCACGGTAAGTGGATTTTTGTTTTATGGTGTGGCCTTTTTTTTGTAATCGGCTTGTTTGTTGGAGTGGGGTTGCTCGTGGGAAAGGAAGAAGGCTAATCAAGTCCAGAGGAAGAATACTTTTTGAAATCATTGCAATATATGTGGACATAAAAGAGCCACGTGTTGGAAGCTCCATCTAGAGCAACATCTCAAGGACAAAGCGTGCCTACAGGAACTAGTTGGAAAGGTTGTTCAACAAGCGAATCAGCTCTAGGATGATCACCAATTCACTTTGACGAGTGAGAGATTGATTTACTAGATATGGTATCTTATCATGGCTGCATTTTATAAATCATGTGATATGATATAAAGGTAAAAGTAATGATGTGTTTTCCATCGTTTATTAAAGAAACAATGATGTTTTGTCCTTTTATTGATAGCTGAGATATTGGTTTCTATTAAAATGTAAACTTGACCAAAGAGTGTGCGTTATAAACTCTTGGCAAGTATGGGGATGTCTGGGTCATTATTGGTCATGTAATTGAAAATGTAGTTTTCAAATATTGTACCACAGGTTTGCAGAAGATGCGGGTGTTGGTTCATCACTTATGGCTCTAAATAACAAGGGTGAAGGACAAGGAAGTGTGACCTGTCAGGGCACTTGTTGTGTAGACAATGTAACACAACAATTGTAGATTAACTTCATGCTTTTGAAGGACCAAAATCTCCTCAGTTGGGAGGAATGATCTAGGTGGCTCCAAAAACGCTCAGAAATTAGAAGTGACTCAAAAAAGGCTTAAAAATCAAAGTTCTCACATTTCACCCAAACTAGGACCAAATCATAGTGCTCATCAACCTTATTCCAATGGCGCAAATGGCACACAATTCTGAGTTCATATGCTCGATATATTCAAGATCAAAGTTTTGGTCAAACTAGGCGCAATGGTAACCACTAATGAGGCAAAAATTTGGAATTTACTAGTTCACGGATTATGGCTGATAGAACAAGTGAATTTCCCAAAAATTGGCAGAAATTTTTTTGACTTATATGTTATTTTAAAAATAAAAATAATAAAACATCTTTTGGTGGGCCGTCACCCCCGCCAAACCCTCACCACACACACACATATATATGACACATTTGTATGGTTGTTGACAACCAAACTGGGGCTAGCAGGGATCAAACCTGTGAGGCTATTTGTTGACCTGCCCCACGGGCAACTCCACTCCAAGAAGCAAGTCAATTACAAAAAAACGTCATACCATAAAACACAAAACTACTTGTCATGATGGGGAGTCCACCCCGGGTCCTCCACCTGCCTAATGACCTGCTAACCATGGGCTAATCGTCGTGCCATATGGGTGGACTTTGTAAACTCCGTTACCCACCTATCTTAAAAAATCTCCAGTTCATTCATTTTCCAACGAATTGGAAGCCGAGAGGGTGGAACAGAGCTGAGAGCCAAGGAACCTTGAACATGCTGGAACCTAGAGTCGAAATGGAACCCCAATGGTATGTTTTTTGAGATGATTATATTTTAGGGGAATATTCCCTAGAATATTCCATGCAGAATCAGTAAGGAATCTAAAAGATTCCTTAGAGGGAAATTTTTCAGAGTGACAAAATCATGTCAAATTTATACTCAAATGAGTTAGAATTCCGCAAGTAATGTGATGGTATGGTCCATTCCCTCATCTGAGTAGCAGAATTTCAAGCAACCAACAATAACGAATTTTTGGGGAAACTTTGAGATTCCCCAGGGTACAAATTTTGACAGTTTTAGAAAGGGGTCAAGTTTACAGTCATTGGACATAATTACATGCCAAAAATTCAACAATGCAGTCCATTTCGTTAGCAGATCTGTGCATTTTCAAGCCATCCCCGAAAGTGGAGGTATATGATTTAGAGATTCCATGTTTTTATTTTGATTTGTTGAGATGATAATTTGGTTGTTAAGATCCTTATTACCACTATGTCAAAGGATACTTATATGCCACATCATGTGAGAATTTATTATCTTGTCATGTTGAAGAAGGGCTCATATGAGTGAGAGTTCCTATAGGAGAACGTCTTGTGGAGAGACATGCCACTCTAGTTGAGAGAATTTATCCTTGTAATGACAAAGAATGTACCATTTACTCATCATCATCTTGTAGCATTTAACGAAACTGCCTCCCCACTATTGGCACCGAGATCGGAGATGTCACCCACATTGGGTGAAATCATTATCAATGTGTGTGTTTCATATTATTTTATTGTCATCATTATTTTTCTTCTTCTTTAAAACATTCACATGTGGTTTTTCATACTCTTTCATATGCAATCCTGCTAACATCATAGAAGTAAACAGTCTTGGTTAATTCGAGTAGTTAAAGAGATCTAGATCTGTGTGTGTGTGTGTGTGTGTGTGTTTTATGGTGGTTTAAAAACACTAAGTGGCCGCTAATCCACGAGAATATGGGAAGACCAACCCCGAAGGAAATTAAATATCATCAACCAACCCCAAAGGGAATCAAATACCATCAGCCAAAATAACAGGGTCTAACCCTAAGGGTGTCGATGAGAATTTACCTTATGACCTCCTTATATATTTATTTATTTATTATATTATATATATAAGGGTACTAAAAACTATGAAAGCAAAGAAAATCTATAAAATACAAGTGATAGATGTATGTGCATGAAATTCTTAAGGATGTTTTAAGTACAATAGGGAAAAAATGATAGGATATTTCTTTACATTTCTAATTTACTATTGAAAATACTAAAATAAGGAAATTGTACTATATTACAAATTACTAAAATCATAAACATAAGATTTTCTTGAAAATATCATCATACATTTTCAAATAGAATATGAAAAAATAGTTTGTAAATATAAATTTATCTTCAACCCAACAATATAACAAATATTTTAGTCATGGAATGCTACTGTAATAATTACAGTTACGGCTAATAATAACCACACTGATAGAAATCTGGATTTTTTTAAACATATTTCAAATGTGGGATTAAACTTCCCAACATCTCGGTACAATTTAGGCTTGAAGCCTTAAATATTTTACTTCCTCACAGGAAATAATGTCTTAAGTAAAACAAAAAACACATTTACTTAACACATGATCAGCATGGAAATCATGAAATCTTATTGTCGACCACAACAATGTAGAAAAATCATGCTCAAGCAAATGGAATAACCAAGGGTTCGGGTCATCTAACCTAGTAAGAGATAGTTGACAAATTTCCATGAGTAAGAAGAACACTTTGAGCCTCCTCATCAAAATAAGAAGTTTGTAGAGAATTTGCAGGCCATAAATTACTTGTGAATATAAGCCAGAAACCAAAGACTATATTAAAATTTATATACTTATATACAAGGGAATTATTAAATATTTTCAAATGGATTGTTAAAATACTATGGAGGTAGTATTTAGAATAATTACTTGAATATAGTTTAGAATATGAAAGACCTGGTCGTCATTGTGTCACAAAAATAAATGAAATTAGCGAAAAGGTAAAAAAAAAAGTGTCAAAACCAATCTAACATAGCTTAGATAAATATACAGTAAAAATTAACAAAGGAAGTATGTAATTACATGGAATACATAAACTATTAAGAAGATTTGTAACCACTTGAAGAAATAGGAGGAATACCCTAGAAAACCTAAGGGTTAGGATATGAAATTGTAAATTCAAACTAATACATAAATTAACAAAGTCGAAGATAAATATAAAATGATAAATTAGAATTAGAATATAAGTTGACAAAGCTAAACTAGAGAATAAAAGACAAAGCCAAAGCTAATATGCAGTTTTGGTATGTCTAGGTTTGGAGGAAAACACTAATCCAAAAATAGATCTTAACATAAAAGAAGCATAAAAGAGAAACCCTAGTTTAATTAATCTTGTCTTATACAGCTAGTCGTTGCATAAAATACTGAAAAAATTCTAAACTTGAGATTGGAAGGATAAAAATGACATAGGAAAAAATCCCAGAAAAGATTATAGAGGAAACGATAAATATCACAAGTAATTAGATGTATATTACCTAAAGGATGATACATCGCTCAACAAAATAGTAAGAATACAAAACCTTGGAGTTTCAACAGTATCTCCAACAAATGCACAACTCAGAAAAATTGTAAACAATTCCCAACAATTGGAAATTAAAATCCCAAAATTTGTAATTGTAATTTATAAAAGAAACCAAGGATTAAACAAGGGCTTTACATAGGAAATGGGAAAACTAGTGCTCATAATGAGAAATTTCTCATTATTACATTGAAAAATTATGGAATGTCAATCATGGTTTCTGGTGAAGGATTTATAGAAACCCTTTGGCAGAGAAAAACCTTGAATGTAACAACAAACACTTAATAAAGCCAAGGCTGAGAGCATTAGTTCATGGAAAAATAAACCCTAATTAATAGAAGCACTGAAACAAATAGAGTGAACACAAGTGCAGTAGATCTTTTGTACAAAAAATAAGAAAAAAAATGTTACTATATAGGTTTTATGTTAACCTACACTATAATTGCATTTATTTTTTGCAATATGTGTGTGCGTGTGTTTCGTTATTATAATTACTATACAAAGAAGAACTCTAATAGTAATAAGTATTTTTTAATTTATTTTACTAGAAATAATTCTATAAGAATTACAGTAAGTAATACTCACAAGGATTGCTATAATCGAGAAGAGGTTTCGGTGTGTGCCTATATATATGTATAGGCACACACCAAAACCTCTTCTCGATTATAGCAATTCTTGTGAGTATTACTTATTATATATATATATATATATATATATATATATATATATATATATATATTAAAACTATGTAAGCAAAGATCTGTAGAAAAATCTATAAAACACAAGTGATAGATGTATGTGCACGAAATTCTTATAAGGATGTTTTAAGAACAATAAGGAAAAAATGATACGACATTTCTTTATATACCTAATTTACTTTTGAAAATACTAAAATAAGGAATTGTATTATATTAAAAATCATTCAAATCATAAACATAAGATTTTCTTGAAAATATCATCATACATTTACAAATAGAATATGAAAAAGTAGTTTGTAAATATACATTTATCTTCAACCCAACAATAAAACAAATATTCCAGTCATGAAATGCTATTGTAATAATTACAGGTATACCGAAGATTAACCATTCTGATAGAAATTTGGATTTTTTAGACATATTTCAAATGTGGGATTAAATTTCCCAACATCTCGGTACAATTTAGGCTTGAAGCTTTAAATATTTTACTTCCTCACACGAAGTAATGTCTTAAATAAAACAAAAAACAATTTTACTTAACACATGATAAGCATGGAAATCTTGAAATCTTGTTGTCGACCACAACAACATAGAAAGATCATGCTCAAGCAAATGGCATAACCAAGGGTTCAGGTCATCTGACCTGGTAAGAGATAGTTGACAAATTTCCATGAGTAAGAAGAACACTTTGAGTCTCCTCATCAAAATAAGAAGTTTGTAGAGAATTTGCATGCCATAAATTACCTGTGAATATAAGCCAGAAACCAAAGACTATATTAAAATTTATATACTTATAACAAGGGAATTATTAAATATTTTCAAAGAGATTGTTAAAATGCTATCGAGGTAATATTTAAAATAATTACTTGAATAGAGTTCAGAATATGAAAGAGCTGGTCATCATTGTGTCACAAAAATAAATGAAATTAGCGAAAATGTAAAAGAAACAATATCAAAATCAATCTAACATAGCTTAGATAAATATACAGTAAAAATTAACAAAGGAAGTATGTAATTACATGGAATACAGAGACTATTAAGAAGAGTTGTAACTACTTGAAGAAATAGGAGGAATACCCTAGAAACCCCTAAGGGTTAGGGTATGAAATTGTAAATTCAAACTCATACATAAATTAACAAAATCGAATATAAATATAAAATGATAAAATTTGAATTCGAATATAAGTTGACAAAGCTAAACTAAAGAATAAAAGACAAATCCAAAGCTAATATGCAGTTCTAGTATGTCTAGGCTTGGAGGAAAACCCTAATCCCAAAATATATATTAACCTAAAAAAAGCACAAAAGAAAAACCCTAATTTAATTAATCTTGTCTTGTACAGCCAATCGTTGCATAAAATACTAACAAATTTCTAAACTTGAGGTTGGAAGGATAAAAACGACATGGGAAAAAATCCTAGAAAGAATTACAGAGGAAATGATAAATATCACAAGTAATTATATGTATATTACCTCAAGGATGATATGCCACTCAACAAAATAGTAAGAGTGCAAAACCTTGGAGTTTCAGTGGTATCTCCAACAAATGCACAACTCAGAAAAATTGTGAACAATTCCCAACAAATCGATGGATAAGGGCTTAGGGAATACAAATAAAAAACGACAATGGAAAAATGAGAAACAAAAACACTGTAATTGTAGAGGAAAAGATAGTATGAATAGGTGATAAGTTAATATTACAAAAACATTTACTATATACTATAGAAAAATGAAATTTATATAATTTATCAAAGGATTCCTTGGAGAAAAAGATAATAAGAGGAAGTGATTTATGTTTCTAATCAACTAGTTATTTATTTAACAAGAACATTGTGTTAGAGGAGGTTCATTACAATAATTCACATTCATGGGAGAAGAATCTTTCCGAATTCAAATATATATGTAGGCACAAAATTGAGATACATTTTGGATATCATGAATCTTTCAATCAAGAAAAGTTGAATATATGTTTCTGTCTTGTTTTAATCAATAGTTGGTTACAGTTCAATAAACTTGAAACCACTAGAGTTTGAATGTAAAATAGAGAAGTAACACTTTGATTACATGTTGTTAAGATAGCTTGAGAATTATTGGTTTTCAAGAATGCATTAGAGAAATTTTGAGGTGAAAAATGGGTCTCAAAATAAAAATGTACAACAAAAATCAACTTCATAAGAACCAACAAGATTCAAGATGATGATGCCAACCATGGGGGATGATTCATCATTTTTAGAGCATAAAGTAAAAGATTAAAAAAATTAAAAAACGATTTATTCAACTCATATTTTCAACTATCTCCTTACGATTTTGCTAGAATTTTGAGTGAGAGCAATCATTAGATGTATAATTTAGTTCTTCATCCAAGGAGTACATGCGTTGCATACTTTTGATGGGCCCTACTATGCGAGAAATGAGAAATACATGAAAAATGTGATTGTAATCACAGTTTTCATGTATTTCTCATTTATCGCATAGTAGGGCCCATCAAAAGTATGCAACGCAGGTACTCCTTGGATGATAAATTAAACTGTTCATCCAACATGTGCTCATGCTCAAAATTTGAGCAAAACCATAGGGAGATAAGTTGAAAATACAAGTTGAAAAAGTATTTTTTTTCTTTTTTCCCTCTAAAATTTGATGATGTAATCTAATCTTATTTTATTATTTCCAATATTCTTTTATAATATTCCTTAGTAGGCCCATTTTAGACCCCAAAATTTCTTTAATATCTAATTAAATGTTATCTTAGTATAGAATCTAGGGACTACTATAAAAATAGACCATCTGCCATGAAAAAAGGAGATAAAGAAGTAGACTACAACAATATTTCCTCCTATTTTTTGCTTATTTTTATTTTAAAACTATTTGATTCATGTTCCATTTTTTATGTACAAGTAAAATTGATTAACTAGTTGTTGACTTTATTTATAGTGCCATGTTTGAGGAGGCAAGGCCCACTCCAATATCATAGGTACTGAAGTATTAATTATATTTGTAGAGTTACATTATTGATTTCCATTTGAAGTTGAGCATTTTAAGTGTGGAGGATTGCTTTCAATGGCTTAGTAAGAGTAACGTTATTTTCTTATTATTTAGATTTCAATTTCAATTTTAATCATTTTTACTTTTCTCAAAAGATTCTAATTGAGTCGTTAATAAGATGTTATTTCCATGAAGAATTTAAGGAAGCCTGGATGGTTATTTCTCAAATTATTTTTGGTTTAGGTGTAATCTAATTACTTCTAATATTTTTTAGTTTAGTGTAATCCAATGTTTTGCAATTATTACACACCCTAAAATTTATAATTCTCGCATTTAGTTTTCTAATTTGGCTTTATAAAGATTCATGTTGATAGCAAGTCCTTTTAATAAATATTCTTAATACAATAGTTAAAATTGTTATTCTGAGAAAACATGATTATTTTGGTAAGTGATGAGCCCCATAAATGGGTAATTATATGGGCTCATTTTGCCTCTTATTTCAACATAATCCACTATTCTCATTAGTTTATTGCATGTTTTTGAATATATTTATGCTAATAGAGTGAATTGGGTTAGTCATTTTGCCATGTAGTCTAATGTGTGCATTATGCAGATTTTTTGGTCAATTTTGGACAAAGTCAAGGGATTTATGAGCAAATGGCAGCCAAAACTCGAGGAAAACAGGGAAGAGGATTTGTAGGGGGGGTGTCCCCTTCATTTATGAACCCTTTCCTCGAATTCTCCATCATCATCTCGGAGTACAAAGGCCCACATTAATGATTTCAAGGGGCAGCTGAGCAAGTCAAATAGGGCTGCTGTTATCTTCAGTTCTAGGAAGCCGAGTTCCTTAATTTTAGGAGGGTTGTTGGGAGTCCTCACTTGTATAAATAAGAAGGCTTCGAGCCTCAGTATGTTATCCATTTCTTAGTATATTTTTGCACTTTTGCGCAGCATTGTACTCAGCTCATTTTCGAGCTTTTTTTGAGACATTTTTTATGTGATGTAGCTGTTATTTTTTATAATGAAGATGAATGAAGTTTTGAGCCAACGCTGATTTTTTTTTCTAGAGGGTTCAAGCTCTTGGGTTATGGCCCAACCCAAGTTTCCCATCACCTCTTTTGTGTACTCATATGTTTTTTTTTTCCATTCATGAGTTAATTCCTGCTGCATATACTCATCTTACTTCATTAGATTAGGTTGCTTTTGATGGTTAGAATAGTTGTTTTTGCTTCAAGTTGCTTAAGTAAGTTGTTCCAGTGACAGAAAAAGATCCAAAAAAGGCTACCAATAGGTCTTGATCTCCTTTCTCCCTCGCTGGGACCATGATCTGAGGTCAAGACACTACTGTTGCCACCAAAAACATAGTTTTTTCTCTTTCATGCAATTGCTAGTGTGATACTTTGATTTGGAAAAGTTGATATTAGTTCAGATTTAATTTATTAGATAATTTTATGCCCTTTTACCATAGTTATCTCGCATGCTTTTCTGTTCATAAGGCACTGTTCAGCATTTTTTTGGTTTTAGGTCAAAAATTAGGTTAAGTTAGACAAACCTCTATTTTTTAGTTCTTGCTTTGGTTAGTTTTGAGAAGTAAATGTGTAGATCTCATGTAGGACATCTTAGTTCGCCATCCCTCCATCAAAAAGCTAGCATCAACTCACTTCTCCTATATTTCCCAACTCATTCGCCACATTTCGCCAATTTGCCCTAATTTCTGTGTTTTTCCATAAAGTTGCTTTCTTTCCCTTTGAACAAATCCAACCATACTACTCATCCTTGACCTTCCTTGAAAAGTTATAGACCCCTCAATACCTTCATCTAGCCTTCATTTTCATTTTCCCATCATTTTTCCACATTCAAACCTCCAAAAACCACTTTCGGCCTCCTCCTGTAGATCCTCCTGTAGAACTTCATGTAGATCTCCTGCAACCTCCTATAGAAATTTCTGTGAGTGGTTTTTCGAAGTCTAATCGCAATGGAAGTCTTCATAAGGGTACTAGGGGCTTCTTAGGACCTCTTCACAGCTTCCTCACCATCTGCAAAAGCCAACTCCATCTTCCTTTGCCACCAAACCTCTGCACAGTCACAACCAGTCAAATCATAAGCATAATAATTCCACATAAAAATACTCAAAAGTACAAAAATATGATTTCTTCTCACTTCTTTTCATAAGTAGATTAAATAAATGCAATTTACCTTTTCAATAGTCAATGCTACCTATTTTAGTAGTTTCCATCTCTTTTCTTGCAAAAGTAGGGTTAGTAAGTAAACTAGGGTTTGTGTTTCATTTCAGTTTCCATTCTCTTTCTGCAAGTAGAATAGCCCCTGTAGAGTTAGTTTCCTTTCCTGATAGTTAAAGCTTCTTTTGAGAACTCATAGAAGTTGGCTTAAGATCCTAGTGAACTTGCGCCAGTTGATCAAGTGACAACCTGTAGTAAGAGCTAGTACTTGTGCTTATAGCATTGTCACTTCCAAGTTTGTTATGAACTACTGGGTTGATAAAAGTAAAGAAGGAAGCCCCAGGAGTTGCAGCATTATTGCTGCGATACTGGAGCTCACCAGCAAGATTTAAGTTGTGTTTCTCCTTTTTGTAAAGTGTGATTTTCTCTTAGCAAGTGTGATTTTCTTTCTACAAAGTGTAATTTCCTTCTAACAAGTGTGCTTAATTTCCTTTTAGCCATAGTGATTCCTTTTACATGTGTAAATTTCCTTCCCAAAATGATAGTTAGCAAATTTCCTTTTTTTGCAAGAGTGACTCTTAACGTTTGTAGAACCTTGCCAATAATATATGAATCATCTAAACTCTTCTTGTGAGGTTAAGAATGAAACTACAACTCCTAAATCAACCAATGAAAGAAGGATGCATGGCCTATATATATAGTGCACGATAGTTTGTAAGTTCCATGCAAGCCTTAAGTTGACAATTAAATATGGATACCCTTTGATTACTTCTTTCATTAATTAGAAATGCTATTAAAAGGCTTGTCAGTTTAAATACTAATTTACTATTAATTTTATGTCAAAATTAGGAGGTTATGTGGAGGATGGAGGAGCATTGGTGGTGTTTCATCTTGATTTGCATTACACCTTGCACCTAAGGAGGATTTTGTTGTAGGGGTATTGAGACAATGAGCCTTGAAACAAGCATTGTGTACAAGCTAGTATATTGCTACTAATTGAGGGCTTGAGGGTTCACATTCTCTAAATTATGGTAGGTTGGGAGGATACCTATGCCCCAAATTTTGTTGTCCATATCTACCACTATTGTCAGTAGCTACTTGGTTGGAGCTAGTGGATGTTGGTATCTTATTGATCTTTTGTAAATCAAATTTACATCCTCTACTCATAGGTAACCTTCCATTTCCTAGTTCTTTTATGCTTAAAATGATTTAAGTTCCTATGGGTTATTATTTGAATTACTAGAATCTATCCCATATGTAGTGGATGTTATATGTTTTATATGTGTTATTATTTAGTGGATGCAAGAGCCTATCATTTTAAATATACTTTATTACTTATAGGTAATTATAGATTTATTTTATCTTTGTTGGTTATTATTGTATGCCATGTTTAAATAAGAATAATGTATAATATAAACAATCTAGGCTTATTTTTTTATGTTGGTGAGAGTTACAATTGGTATTATAAACCTACAATATGCCCAATTAAACTATTTTTAAGTGATTAAATTTAATTACTAAATCTATTGCAAATGTTGGTTTTTACGAAGAGTTGTGAATCTATTGATTATGCATATAAATAATTGAGCCCATGCATTATATATATACACAATATTATGTGTTGGCCTTTTTACAACAAGTACCCAAATTAGCAGTCTTCAAATCCTTTTTTTTGTGTCAAGATTGATCATTCATACATCATCATAGAATTGTATGTATTAACATTTGAATACCTTTTGAATACTTTTCCATATGAGAAAATCATTTATTTTCATGAGATTTAAATATATTATTTCTATCCATACTTGGATATCCCTTACTTTAATTATCCCTTTAAAAAAGGATATGCATTGAAAACTACCCTATTTGGTACTTTTAATCCTATGTTGTTCCTCTATCATATTGCTTCAATCAAAAAATATTTTTTGGAATCAAAACCCAAAACCGCCTCGTGCCATCAATATAATCAATGTGCATACCACAATACAAAAAAATTGTAATGATCCCTTTCAAGAAAAAACATGGAACACTTAGAAGAGAAGAACCATTTTTTCATTCTCTTCGCCATCCATGAATCCATATATAAATAAAAGACCCTACTAGAAGATCCATAACTTCTTTTGATAAGGCATCTACCTTGGAATTTAACTCTTTGAGCACATGAGTAAAAGGGAGCCATTCAAAACAAGGAATTGCTTCTTGAATATCCTAAATAAATAGCTCTAAATAAACATTTTTTACTAATACCTTGTTGTTTTCCTAGTCAATTACCAATTTTGAGTTCCCCTTTTGCTATAGTTTCTCGACATTTTTAGAAGAAACAATAGTGAGTTCAAAAAGCTATGGATTCAACATTGTTATTTAATCCATGCCCAAAGGCATATCTAAACTACATGTAGAGTGACTGAAAAAAATAGGACCACTCTGACACCGCACCTTGGAGGATGTCACTGTAAGGAACCATTGAAGAAACCCCAAGGAATTCCTTGGTCAAAGGTGGCATTACTATAAAACAACTTTCCTTTGTATTTGGATATACCTTTAGTTCATTACATAATTTTACTATCATACCAGCTATGATATCTACCAAGATATCGAGAGAACATAATCTGCTGGAGTTTTTCGCCCACCACATACTATTGATTAAAATGCATGGAAATCCTTCAAAAGTGATAGTGGCTTGATTCTCTTTCCAAGGGTTTAGACATATACCAGTTTGGGATGAGTCTAGGAAGCTTTTATGCCTAGCATTTTCATCACAATGCTACGAACTTGCGATATATATGGGAAAGAAATAAAAACCTATGACATGTGTTATTTAGATGCTCTACATAAAGGACATCAACTTGGGCTAATCCAACCCCTTTTTAACCCATTTTCCCATGTTATATGTATATTAATTAGGACTAGGCAAAATGTAAGTTTACTTTTAAGGGGAGCATGAAGTTTCCACAAAAAACTCCATCACCATTTTTTGGCATCTGTGAATAAAGATTTGTAAAGGAGTCATAGCCAAATTTGATGGTGAAATCCACATTACTTTGGTTCTAAGTCCATATGAGGTTATCCTGAATATCTTCTTTTAGCCTTATGATATTTGAAACAATAATTCTAATATATGATTCCCATTCCTCCACCTCCTATCTTGAGAGCCAAAGAGATGTGAAGGATTTCTAGCTATTTGATTTTGAGCCTTAACATCTACTAGGACAAAGAATCCTACTTGATGTAGGAGAACAAGAAGAAAATTTGATAGGTGGTATTCATCCCTAGCCCCATGCCAAGGTTTCAATCCAAACTTAACCATAGATCCACTTCCAATATGCAAAATCATTCAATCTCTAATTACGAGAAAAGCAAGAATAGGGGATTTCCAAAAATTAAAGCCCTTAGTCAATTTGCAAGGCTACTTAAACTAGCCCTTGAAGGATAAAGAGGGGATATTGTTTTTTTGAAAACCAAACCTTAGAGAGAGAAATTTTGTACCACATGCAATAGACTTCGAGTTGCTAGGTCTTTGTTGAAATGGAATATGTTATTTACCCTATTTGGAAGGAAAATTTTATCATATTTGATGATATGGATTTCACTTGATTGAATTACTCCTAATCAAAGAAAATTAAGGTTGAACTTATCAATTTTTGAGAGAATGTCTTTTGGACCAAATTTAATTGAACAAAATTAGATAGGGATACTTTACAAAGCTAACTTGAGTAAGATCATATTTCCTCTTTTAAATAAGAGGTTTTTAACCAAAAAAGAGATTATTTCTTCCATATTCTTAAACAACCACAACCAGTATACAAAATTATATTCATTTGGTTTGAGAAAAAAAATAGATAAGTGAAGCCATAATCCAAATAAATATGGAAAAAGGGGAAGAAATGACCCACTCAAAGCTGGTCAGCTTTGGAAAAAGTATGGGAAATGAAGAAGGATTTCTCAATGTTAATTTTCATACCAATGGTCAAACAAATCCTCCAAACATCTTACAGAAAAAATGAGTATTCCATCCACAAATACTAGGTGTGAGAGATGTTTATTTCTAACAACTTCAATTCCTTTAAATACTCTCCTCGATTTTGCATCATGGATTGATTTATTCAAGACTTCTTCTATCGGAAAAAAGGAACACCATCCTTGGTGTTCTATAATTGAAAACATAATATCAGCATGCCTTAAACTAAGAAAACTGATTTGGAGCTTTATATTTACATCTTGATTACAATTACAATTCACACATATAGTTTCTTGCTCAATAACTCAATGGATATATATACCCATTCTCTTAGCCATCTATCATTGGCTCTTTGAAGTCTTATTTGTGCTTTTGTTGTGCACTATGATGTCTTCAAGTTGTTTTAGTCCTCTTTTTATTCATCTTCATTCACTCATATCGGGAAATTCCCATGCTTTCTCGTAACATGGCATATAATCTCTCATGAGATTCATTTTAAATAATGTGCAAAGTTTAAATTATACCTTTTTTCTTTTCCTTCAAATGGTTTCTCGTCCATTCACACACATGTATTTAATAAAGCCCATTTAGCATGTTTTCTCAATAGCTCCTCACTGTTACATCGTAATGGCCATAAATCAATCATTAACAATCCCATTTATCAGGTGTTCTCAATAGCTATTCATTGTTACTCCACATTGAATAAAAAATAGTCATTAACAAGCCCATTTATTAGTTTTTCTCAAAATATCCTCACTATTACACCACAATGACTACAAATTAGCGCAGAGGTCATGTAGAGCACATAGAGTCTCATTTTAGCCTTGAAGAGAAAGATATAGTTAATAGTGATGAGTTTTTAATAGTTTCATTACTCCTAAATGAATAAGAATGCACTCTCTTGCAACTTCTCAGTGGAATTTACACGTGTTCTCAACCTAACCTCATGGAACTACCATCAGGTATTATCAACCCACTAGTATTGGGTGCCTCAAACTCCTAGAAATTTTCTACTAGCATAGTCTTCAATGAATTTATCATCCTATAAGGCAAAACCATTTCTCAATGATTATCAATGACCAAGCCTCTTGGGTTTCTCAACTGGGCTATCATCTGAGCTCACTTTGTGATTAGCAACTAACAAGCCTCATGGGTTTCTCTGTTGTGCTATCATTAGAGCTTCTCTACTCGGCCAAAATATATTATAGAATCAACACAACACTTAGTGGAGTACATACCCAATCATGTGGACAAGGAGTTTGATTATTAGTTAATATAGCATCAACACTTCCTTGACATCTACATGATACAACATGAGAAAATAAAAGTCATATTCTTATGACATTAAAATCATCAATCTACCAGTGATTTACCCTACCCCATTGATTCCTATTTCTACCAAGAATCTCATTCGACAACTTGTTATGTCATCCCATCTGCCTATTTGCATTTGCATCATTTAAATTTATAAAATCATTCTTCCACAAGAATGGTATCCTGACAATACCTTGTCAGACATAATTCCATTTAATATTTATACATACAATCATCATGATGATGATCATACATTTGCATATGTAATTAGAGTTAATGTCAAGAGAACTTCCTTTCGAGCCATTTTCATGGATTGGCATATCATTTTCCATTATCCCCATAGAGCAAACCAACCCACTTGGTTGTCATATTGTTGTCCATTTGGTCATGGGCATACATATATTAACATATGTCAATTATAATCGTAGTTTAGAGAGCTCCCTTCTTTTACGCAAGTATGCATGAAATTTCAACAAATTTTTCCAAATGAATTATTTTTCTGGTTCCTCCCTTTTTACCTTTTTACCTTTTTACCTTTTTATCTTTTTTCCTTACTTGTATTACCAATGTTCTAGTTGTTGTTTTCTATTAGCAATGATGTTGAGTCAAATTCCATCCATGACATGTATTTCCTCATGTATGCCTATTGTTACATTCAGGAGTAATGTTTTAATGGATTTTGTTGGCTTGATGGGTCCTGACCCAGGTTCAGAGTTAAGTTTGTCAAACAAATCCTTACACTATTGGCCCTTTCAGCATCAATCCGTGAAGCACAGACTGAAGTCTCACCCGAAGCAGTATGGGGGGATGCTGGAACCGAGTTTCTGCACCTAGAGATGGTTATGATGTCATTTTATTCCCTAACTCAGCCTTTGCGCAGATTGATAAGCCTCTTAGGGCTTATCGATATAATTCTCTTAATCACCCTTAGTGTAAGGACTCTGGACACCACATATCTCCACAATGGTATGATATTGTCCACTTTGGGCCTAATCCCTCATGGATTTGCTTTTGGACTTACCCCAAAAGGCCTCATACCAATGGAGATATCTATCCATCCTTACATACCCATGATCCTCCCCACTTCTAGTCAATGTGGGACTTTGGTCGTATACCCAATAATCCTCCCCTCGAACAAAGGACCATCGAGCCTCCCCTCAAACGATTATCCATCTGTCCACTCTCTACCAACCAATATTCTCTGCTCCAATACGTTGGAAGCACACGCCTTACATGGAACACCACCTGCCTCGAGAGCTTGCTCTATCCCAGGTTAACTCCTCTTCACCGTGTTGGGACCAGGACACATCCATGAAGAATCTGGAGCACACCGCCTGTATAACGGATCTCATCCACGAATCCCATCGTGATATTACCAGGGCCCACCACCTTCATTTGGCATTCCGAGGATTCATTCACTTGGCTACCTTCAGGGCATGGCTCTGATACCACTTGTAAGGACTCTAGACACCACATATCTCCACAATGGTATGATATTGTCCACTCTGGACCTAAGCCCTCATGGACTTGCTTTTGGACTTACCCCAAAAGGCCTCATACCAATGGAGATATTTGTCCATCCTTATATACCCATGATCCTCCTCACTTCTAGTCAATGTGGGACTTTGGTCGTATACCCAACATTTAGACCTTCACGAAGGTCTACGACTACTTTTCGTGAACCCTAAGCAAGTGAATCTACAACTTACACACCTCTCCAATCACTCCTAAGTCTGTTATTACCCAAATCGACTTAAGTATCTGATAAATTTAACATGCATTAAGATTCTTCGCATAAACAGATATTATGACTTGCGTTCATATAATAATGTAAAACATACAAATTCACCCATCAACATAGCATTAATTCATAAACCCATTATTCATCATAACATAGTCACATTTATTCTTAACAGAAAGTAAATTACATACAGATTCACGCATCAACGTAGCATTAATTCATAAACCCATTATTCATCGTAACATAGTCACATTTATTCTTAACAGAAGTAAAAGGGACAAAACACATATATTTCCAGAACAATCTCTTTATTAATGCTTCATATCTACTTACAGACTCAAAATACCCTACGCACACAGCTACAGGGGTCCGTGCACTCAGTTGCAGACTCTCTTCTAGGCCTCTACGCACACAGCCACAGAGCCTCTCTTCTACTCTAAGACCCCTCTCTCTTCACTTATAATGACCCATTACATTTATTCTTCACTATGAGCTACTACTTTATACTCTCTAAGACTCTCCCTTTTATACAATCCCATGGTCTGTGGACCATGAGTAGATCTTCAAAACCGACACAACTTATCTAAACTAAGGGCAGAAAACCCCTCTATCTTTAGACATCTTCGCACTTTGTGACCACAAAATGCGGATACTTTACATTTCTTTACACAAAATTCGGGCCTTCTACCCTAAAAATTAGGTTTTTAACCGAAAATTAACCCCTAGGGAACCCGTTCCCAATATGCCCCCAACACAAACATGGTGACTCACCCTTGAGTCACTCGGTTGGTGCATAAATCTTGTTGCACAAACCTCCCAGTTCGACCTGCACAAATGTTGCCTCGGCGGTGCACTACGTTGTCACCTACTTTAGCTCCTCGACGAACTGTTATGTTACTAGCCCTGCGCTAGTAGTCTGTATTTTCTGTTGAGTCTCCTATAGACTAGCCAACTTGCCTTCAATGGTAATCATGATTTCATAAGCCTCATCTAACCAAGGCTTCAAATGAGCCTTTAACATGAATTCCTTGTGTTGCGCTATGTCTACCTTTTCCTTCAGTGCCTTGGCCTCCTGCAGCTTCATGAGCCTTTGCATGATGACAACAGTTCACATTGTTGCCTTAACCTTGTCGTAGTGTTGTTGCAGCTCCTGTGCTTCTATCTCCAACCTCTGTACATTGGGATCCTCTTATAATGATCCAGGTGGATGTTGGTGGCCACCCACCTATCCCATTTGGACCCCCACCAAGGGTTCCTCCATGCAGCAGCAACAGAAAAGGGATACAGTCATGACAGAACATAGGAACGAATTCTCCTCACCCACAGGGGTACCACACAAGCTTCAGGTGCGCAACAAGGTCTGGTTGCATCTACAGAAAGAACACCTTACAAGAGCCCATCAGAAGCTTCGACCATGCCGACATGGTCCTTCCACCAATACCAAGGCCGCGGGGAATAATGGTTTGGCACATAACATTCCTCCATTCCTTCGTCTGCACCAACTATTCAATGGGTACCATCATTGACCATGCTTCCCAACATTATTGGACACATCAGAGATTGTAGAACAGCTCACTAGAGAGCCAGATCAGCAACAACTTCCTCATCTTAGGGAGGAACTCAATGCAATGGGGACCATTGCTTCCTAAGGGGGGAGGAATGATCCAGGTGGATGTTGGTGGCCACCCACCTATCCCATTTGGACCCCCACAACTGTCTCTCTTAGCATTTTCAGTTCCTTAATTGTAGCACAACTTACTATTTTTAGCAGTTTTTCAGGTCCTAAACTTTCGTAGCCATTTTGAGGCCCTAAACGACGTTTTTTGGGAAATCTGGGGCAACATGGGTCCATGTACCAATGTTGCCATCCCAAAGTGGTAGTGCTCGGATAGATATTTCTAACGAGATATTGTATGCGTCAAACGAAGATCGTATGCCAAAGTTACGACCCCGGGAAGTTGATGTAACAATTTACCCAAACAGGACCCACAATTTGGCGTTTCATCTTCTAGGGTTAGGATTTGGAATGTTAAGGGTTTTCCATTGTTTCTCAGCAATAAATAGGCCTTCGAGCCTCATTGTAACAAAGTTCAGAGGCATGTAGCTACCACATGTCTTCTCAGAGATATGCTACCATCGCCCTGGCTAGTTTATTTCCATTTCTAGTTGTAAGCATATTTCAGTATTTTACAGTAATGAAATGAAGTATTATTTCCGCTGCATATCTGTCTTTATGGTTATCTCTGTATTTTATTGCGTTCCTGTTTAAATTTGGATCATGTAAGCGAGTGAGGACCTCTAGCGACTGCTGAAAAAGTGTCATGCAGTCTGTCACTACACTTGCTACCGCATTTGCCACAGAAGTCGCGCACTACTCCCGGACTTCCGACAGAGTCGAGGGTTGGGCCTTCAACTGCAGCTCTGCGATCTTGAGATTCAGCTCCAACTGAACCTTGGCCAACTTCGTGTGTGTGTGTGTCGTGCACTCCCACAATAAGTTTTCTTACCCGCACATTGACTGGCTCAACCTTGGGGATGTCCAGCTTCGAGACAGTCTTACATGCTTCATCTACAACCTTAGTGAGGCATTGGTTCTTATCTATGAGGTTCGTCACAAGGTTGAGAGTGGAGTCGCGTTGTACTTCCATCTGCGCATTATTCACCTTTTGTTTGTTAATCACCTGCAAAGCACATTGATCGTGAGCCCAAAGCTCGGCAATCACACCATCCTACAAAAGATAAAGCACTTTGCTAGGAATCATTATCAAATTAAGGCCCATGCCCTTGAGGGCGCTAACAATGAGTCTGTCAGTGTCATTCGTCATTGTCAATGCTTCTTCTGGTCGTATTATATCTCGGGGGTCCCTAACACGCAGCATCTCTGTGGCTTTAGAGGTGCCAATGGCCACATTAGTGGGCACCACATTGGTCTGCCTCTATGAAGTGTGGATCTGCAACTCGCGTAGACCCATTTGGATAGTGCCCAACGCCTATTGTTGTTGCTACTCAAACTGTTGTTGCTACTACTCGAACTGTTATAGCAATTTTGTGGTGGCATCTCTCACCGTATCCCCTATATCATTGAAATCCCCATCTGTCAGGGTGATCAGATCCAAAGACGTCTTTCTTGCCTTAGACTTCTTCCATGGCCCTACTTTTTCGTGTCCCCTTGGACACTTGATACAAAATGGAGGCGTCTACAGGTTCGCTCCTCCCTACTCTATTTGATCATCCTCTTTGTTCCTCTGGGGAGGGTGATTTCTCTTTGTCAGAGCCGTGCTCCTCCCCTCCTATCTGTCCACCTGTCTCCTACATGGTAGCATGGTCTACCTTAGCCTTATTGTCAACCTCCTTTCTCCTTTTCTTAGTCAGCTACTCCACCTTGAGATTAGCCTCCTCCTTTTTTCACTGTGCGACAGACTTGCTTGATCCCACCGCCAAGTCCGGGGAAGTATGCCAGTCTGTCAGCCAATTCTCAAGAACCACAGTGATCCCATCATCCACTACCAAGTAGGGCAAGTCATGCCACTTTTGCTCAGGGTCCTTCCATGCCCTGATTGATACATGGTGGAAGTTAGCCTTTAATTCCATGGACTCTTGCAGTTTATCAAAGACAGTATGCGACAACCGTGGCTTGCAGTTGATAGCCATGTGCACATTCATCTCCATCGAGATCCAAAAGATCTTGTTGTCCTTGATCCACTGAGGATCCTTAGTCACCCACAGTGAAGTGTACTTTGTGGCCTTAGGTAGGTGAGGCATAACCAAGGGAAATTGACTGTCTTCGGGTAGCTCCTAGGCTACCAGCATGATGAACAGCAAGAGTCATGCATAGTGGAATATCTTGTTGAGATACTGTGCCTCGCAGTAGTTCACGAGGAAATCACTGCAGAGGTAGTGCGCCCAATTAAACTGAACCCCCTCTACGCATTGGACTGCTAGAGCCACAATGGGCACTAGCACTTCATCAGAGCGACACTTCCACATGGCCTTCCCTACCAAAATTTGTGTGGCCACTTTGACAGCAAGGTTGGAAATACTTGTACTAGCATAGCCACGTGGCTTCTTTAATAATTCAAACTTCTTCTTCATGGTCTCCATAAGGGTCTACTCGCCCACCTTTCCACCAAACATCATGGTTGGATTCTCCCCTATATATGGCAGCCACATGATCCTATGGATCAACAAATCAGTGATGGGTATCAACTCCTCTAGCCATAGACATGCATCATGTACCAAGCATAACAACTGCTTGATTACCAGTAAGGTAATGGGTGTGAGATCCTAATGCAGGACCCATAGCAGGTTGAGCAGGCCTGGCTTATCCATGCCTTTGAGCCACTTCCATGGTTCCAACATGATCACCTCGGTGGTCTTATGGAAAATGCAGTGCATTAGATGGTCTGTCGCCAAGTGAGGGAATCTCTCGTTGTTAGGTAAGTCCTAGTCCTCCAATTTCAACAGTGGAATCCACCCCAAGAGCTTCCCTTAAAAAACAATCTAGTCCAGCAATAGAGGTGTGAACAAGGTGACCTTCCTCTCGTCAATGTCCTTAGGCACCTTGGCCTTGCCCCTGCACAAAGGGACGTACTCAGGAAATTTAGTAATGGAATCAAACCCCGCAACTTCAACATCCTCTGTTTCTAGCCCAAGATCCTCATCATCTATTGGAATATCCTCAACTTCTTCCTCCTCCGGCTCTAGGTTAATTTTTTTCCCTTTTCTTGTGCGGTGGGCTTGTCCTTCAGCAGATTTCTCCCAGGGGACGCGCATACCAGTTGCAGTGTCGGGACCTGCTTACGTTTCTTGCTTTTCGCACTTTCCTGGGTCAGTGTAGGCCTTGGTCTAGGTGACCATGGCAACTTGGGGACTTCAGCTGGTATCTCTGCAACCTTCGGAGCAGCTCCCTCTGCTTCCATAGAAACCTCTGGCACAACCCCTTCGGTTGTCACTACTCCCCCACTATCTACGATTTCGGCCAGTGTCGACATGACACTATTCAATAGTTCTTGTGTCTCCTCTAGAAATTACTCAAATGGTGAAATCACTATCATAGCTTCAAAGAATTCACAGTTCATACACACCTGAGAGCTCAACAAATCAATGCTCCAACTACCAAGTTTTCTTCGTTGGGCATCCACATGTAATTTATAAGCCATTTTGAATTCAAATCGAACCGTTCCCCCCCAAAATAGGTTAATTAATGCTAGATTGGTAGCAGATTTTTAAGGATCTCGTCCATAAATTTCGTCTTAAATGTCGTGCCCCCCCCACCTACTCCATTTGGCCAATTTCTCATCGTCAAATCATGAACAGTAACTTTAACGGTCACTTTTTGGCTGATCTACATGGTTTTCCTCTGGGTAGCACAGCCTTCTGTGCGCTTCTTTGGTCTCTATGACATCTCCTCATTCCACGCAGTTTCCTCATCGCACAATTCCCCAACTCAGGCAGTGTAGTTTATAGTCCTACAACTCCTTTCAGATGCTTGGAGTGCTAAGACTGTGCTACCTTTATACAGTCACCTATTCAGATAACTAGTGTATGGCTTCAATCGGCTACCATTCACCTTTCCTAGGAAGGGACCACCATTTAACTTAACCAACTGATCTGCTCCACTGTCGGTAATCTCTTTGATGACATAGGGCCCTAGCCAGTGCATCCTAAAGTTCCCTGGAAATCTATCAAACTTGCTGTCATATAACAAAACTAGATCATTTACCTTGAAGGTGCACAATTTAATGTGTCAATCATGCCATGCCTTTTTCGCACCCCTTTTTAACTTGTTGATGAAATCCAACTAGAAAATGGTCCTCCTCAAGCTCTACTAGTTGCAAAAACCTCTCTTCCAAGGCTCCACGGTCTGCCATTCCTGTGAGTGTTGCTATATGCAGACTAGATATAATGTATACCATTGGCATCACAACTTCTATGCCATACACGAGTCTGAAAGACATTTGCCCGGTCAACTTCTTGCAAGTCGTTCTGTAGGCCCATAGCACCGTTGGTACACACACATCCCAGTCACTTCTTTGAGCTTTGCAAACCTTTGTCAGTGTGTTATCCAGCATCTTATTGAATGCTTCCACCATCCCATTGGCTTGCAAGTGATAAGGTGTTCTCTTATGATGACACACCTGAAATTATTTTGTCGACACGATGATTGTTTAGTTAATAAAGTGTGTGTCGTGATCGCTCATCAAGATCTTTGGACAACCAAATCTTTTCAATACATATTCAAAAAGAAAATTCATTGCTATTATGCCTATATAGTCCTTAATAGGTTGCGCCTCTGCCCACCTGGTTAAGTACTTAGTCACAGTGATGATGTACCACGCACCTATCTTCTTTCTAGGAGGCTGAATTGGGCCTACAAAGTCAATCGCTCATATATCGCAAAGTTGTAATGTCACCTATGGCATCAAAATTATTTCATATCTCCACGATGGCCTGCTAGTCATTTTACATGTGCCATAGGCCCTACAATATGCTTTCACATTCTTATGTGGAGTTGGCCACCACAATCCAACACGTAGAACCTTCTGCGCTATTACTTTTCCTGCATAATTTCCTCCTGCAGCTCCTCCATGAGCCTCCGTGAGGATGCTACTTCACTCAAAGTCAGGTACATAATGTCACAATATTTCATCTAACCCCATTTTGTACAAGTGTCCTGCAATGACGGAGAAGTCTATTGTGCGCACTACTAACTCCTTCTTTTGTTGGCTTGTATACACTTCTAGAGCAGTCCCCGGTGTCAGGAAATGTATGATATCTTCAAAGTGATTGTTTGTGACGTGCACTGCAAAGAGCTACGTATTAGGCAGCCCTTCCTCCAAATTAGTGGGCTCCTCTCCCATTTCGATGCGTGACAGATGATCTGGTCCCGTGTTCAATCATGTAGGCTTCATAATAACATCAAAATCATACTCCTGGAACAATAACAACCATCTGCAGATCTTCCCCCCAACAGTCTTATTGACCAGGTATTTCAATGAAGAATGATCCATATACATCTTAAAATGTCCACCTAGAAAATAGTGCCTGAAATTTTGGAGTGCGTAAACCATGGCTAGTCCTTCTCACTCTGTAGTAGAATAATTCTTCTCAGCCTTGGACAAGTTCTTGCTTGCGAATGCTATAGGATGGTCTGATTCCCCCTCGCTCACCTGTGTCCGCATAACCCCCAGCATAATACAAGAGGTGTTCACATGCACATGAAATTCCTTCTTCAAGTCTGGGAAAACTAGGATTGGTGTGGTGACCATTTTCTCTTTTAGAACGTCCAAGCTCTTGTGGCATTCATCACTCCAACATAACGTAACATCCATTTTCAACAATTTCTCCATGGGCACAGTGATCTAGGCATAGCTCTTGATGAGCTTCCTATAGTATCATGTATGCCCCAAGGTTGTGCGTAGCTATTTCACATTCCTTGGCACCTCCAAGTTGATTATCACAGTGATCTTCATGTGGTCTACCATCAATCCTTGTCTGCATACCACATGACCTAGAAGGACCCCAAAATGGACACAAAACAAACACTTCTTCAAACTGAGCGTGATCTGGTATCTCTGACATGTATCTAACATCAAGCAAAACCTTGCCACATGACGCTTACTAGTGCAAACACTATCCAATCGTCAAAGTATACCTCCAGAAACTTATGAATGAAGTCTTTGAATGTTGCAATGACTACATGTGAAAATCTTGTTGGTGCATTCTTTAGCCCAAAAGGCATTACAGTGTACTGAAAACATCCCCACTCAGTCACAAAGGTCATCTTGCTTCTATCCTTAGGCGCGATTTTGATCTGATGGTACCCAGAGAACCCATCAATGAGAGAGTATGCTTCTTGGGCACCTACATTATCCAGTGTTGGGTTGTGTTATATTCTTTCCACGACTAGCCGACGTAGTTAACCAGGGGGTTAGAAGGGGGGCGAAGCCCCCCTTCGTTGCACTGATTGTGTACCCGGGGGGGTCACTAGGGGTTTGAGGGGTGCAAGTAACTCCACTCTATGGAGTCTAAAGTAGCACCCCAGAAAATTGTATTTTTGGACCCTATATTAGGTTGGGCGAACCTACCTATCGTTTTGTGCATGATTTTTCGCACATGGTTTTGGATGCAATGGTTGTCAATCCATGGTTTTGGATGTGATGGTTTTCGGTCCATGGTATTGGATGCTTTGAAATGTATAAATATGTATTGTAACATTGAGAGGAACATAATGAAAAATGAAGATAGTAGTCCCGGTTTTGGGATCAAAGGGAAAATCTATGTGTATATGTGTTTTATGTGTTATGCTCTCGCATTGTTTATTTTCTGTGTTTCAAAATTCGTATGCAGCTAATTTCGTTACGAGGTTAAAACCTACATTTGGTATCAAAGTTGTTTTGGCTTCAAGGGGATGCCTTTATTGTTGAGGGGTTTCACTCAGGCCTGTGGTAGACCCTGTTCAGTGGGAGATTTGTGGGACTGATTCTAGTGGTGAAAGATGATGTCGAGCAGTGGAAATATAGAGATAGAGAAATTTAATGGTCAAAGTTTTGAGTTATGGAAACTCAAGATGGAGAATCTGTTGGTGGATAAATATTAGTGGGCTGCGGTAGATCCAAGTACTAAACCAACAACAGTGTCTGATGAACAATGGAAGAAGTTGGATTGAAAGGCAAAGAGCACAATATAATTGTGTGTCTGAAATTCAGTATTGCTAAATGTATCAAGGGAAGCTATGACAAAGGCTTTGCGGGACAAGTTAGGGACTTTGTACCAATCTATGTCTCCAGTGAATAAACTGTTCCTATGGAAAAAATTGTATAACCTGAGGATGAAAGATGGAGACTCCGTGACAAAACATTTGAATAAATTTAATACTATGGTAAGTCAGTTATTATCTGTTGATATTAAAATTTTATATGATGATAAGTGCATCAATTTGTTGTGTTCTCTACCAGATTTGTGGGATAGTTTGGTTATTACAATAGGTAGCAATGAAACTGCCTTGCAGTTCGATGAAATAGTCTCATCCTTGCTGATGGAGGAGATGAGACGAAAAAATATGGAGAGCCAGAATGGTGATGCCTTGTTTGTACGAGGATGGTCCCAGAATACAAACAAAAATAAGTCATTGAGTGGGAGTTCTAAATCTTCAGGAAAACCTGTAAAGGTGGTGTGATGGAAATGCAGAAAGGAAGGGCACTACAAAAGGGAGTGTAAATCTAAATCTCCTGATAATGGAAAGGGATCTGATGATGCTCCTTCTGCAGAGGCGAAAACCACCTCAGATGAAGGTGGGGATGTGTACTTGGCTTCTTCAAGTACACATGTAGATCATGAGGCATTGTTGATTGACTCAAGTGCATCCTTTCACTTCACTCCCCATAGAGAGTGGTTCTGCAAGTATGAAAAATATGATGGTGGTGATGTCTTCCTGGGGGATGATAGGAAGGCTAGAATCGTTGGTCGCAGAAAAGTAAAGTTAAAGTTGCAAGGTGGAAGGGTTAGAACACTTCTGGGTGTTCTGCATATTCTTGCATTAGCCAAAAATCTGATTTTTGTAAGCAAGTTGGATGATGCAGGTGTAAGAACAGTGTTCATGAAGGATACCTACATGATGGTTCAGGGAGCACTGGTATTGATGCAGGGAGTTCGAATTGGAACTTTGTACAAGCTGAAAGGTAGCACTGTTTTTTTATGGGTGCAACTGTTCTGTGGTTCCTAAAAGTGGAGCAGAAAATCTAGTGGTCTCTAGAGAGAAGACCATGTTGTATCATCAAAGGCTTTGACATATTGGAGAGAAGGGCCTTTGAATACTTCATGGTAAAGGTATGGTAGAAGGTATGAGTAATAGCTCTCTGGATTTTGATTTTTGTGAAAATTGTGTATATGGGAAGCAGAACCAGGTGAGTTTCTCCTCCGGTGGTAAGAGGGCGAAACATATATTAGAGCTTGTGCATAGTGATGTGTTTGGACCTGTTAACACTCAGGTTGTTCCCTGCTTCCTAAAGGGAATACGGCCGAGGTAACCACTGACCAATCTTTTAGCTACAGTTTCTAGCCTACCAGCAACCAGAGAGGGCTCTCTCTTTATAGTTTAGCTTTGTTGATGAATGTTTTTAGGCTAGTTATGGTGTACTATTTTGTTTGAATTTGGTGGGTTGGTGAATTCAGATAGAACTGAGATACAGATCATAGGACAGTTTGTTCCATTGGGCAATGGAGTTGAGGTATTTGTGCTACTGAAAGTGGATTTATGAAGACAGAGTGTTGCTGCAGAGCAAGTTAGGCATGTGTGAGACAATTTACCAGATTTGTTGATGAAATTATGGAATTAGTGAGTGAAAGGAAATTAAGAATCTTTCACTATGCTAAATAAAGAAACATGAAGGTATTTCTTAAGAGCAGTTAAGAATTCTTAAACAATATTCACCATGACAAGATTAGTTCAGACATGAGCAATTAAGAATTCATATCTATGGCCAATCGAGAAGAAAACATATTTAGAAATAGAGATTGAGCATAGGGTGTTTAAAACAAATCCTAGGCTATTCTTTTTCTCTACTTACTAAGATTATGGAAACATAAGAATTATGGAATACACAGAAAACACATACACAGTTCAGAGAAACTTATTGCTTCAGCAAATGACACAGGAATTTTGCAACTAGACAGAGCCATTCATTTCCATCTTCAGATAGCTTAAGAACCAGAAATCTCCATCAGCAATTTGTATTATCAAAAAAAGTCTCCAGAATACAATAGAGCTCTTCAGAAAGAATTACACTACAACCGACCCTCAATGCGTTATCTGAGGGGATATATATACAAAAATAGGGTACAAAATATCTCAGTAGAGAGTTATTGTGAAATAATTTGCACCACCAACTCTCTTACAAAAAGTAAATGAAAACATAAATATAACATTTAATGCTAAGATAGCTGCTATCTTTCTGTCAGACAACTTTTGACTTTATGGCTCTGGAAAGTAGGTTGTAGTTGTGCCTTTAACTCTGCGTTAATTGAGCCTGTTGTTTGGGTGCATTGGTGAGTCACTTGTACGGATGCTTGCTGTACCTGTATGCTGATCTACCTGCTAACCTGCCTGTTGACCTGTACCGTGACTTGAAAACTTTGATTTTTCTCAAAAAGGCAAAGTAAAGTGGAATTATCTGGGCAAAATCTCCAGCATTGCTTGCCACCAATCAACTGGAGGTAGCTGATGCCTCTTCATTTTCACTAGTGTTTCATCTGCCTCTGTATGTCTGTAGAAGTTTGGAGGCACCTCAAATAGATGATTTATTTCATGTTCAGTAAAGAACAGATTTTCTAGCTTGTCATAGAGAGACTGCCCAGAGGGAGGGCCTGCTTCTTCTGTGGAGCTGCTGGATGTTGTTATTTGATTTTCAACATAATTGTTGATCCTTGTCATATACTGATTATATGACAGCAGCTGTCCTATGCCAGTCACTAGGCTTGGCAATCCTTTGTCCTGTAGTATAGTCATTTTTTCTCTAAATTCATCTATCTCTGCCTTCAGTTCCTGACATTTCCTCTCCAAAGTTTGAGTAAAATTCCTCAAGGTCAATACCTTTTTGGCTATCAGGATTGTATTTGTTCTGCTGCTTATTTCTAGAGCTACCAGTTCCTCTCTAGTGCGGTTATTGAGGAAATGTATCATTCTGGTGGCCTGCTCGGGCATTATTCCTAGGGTTGTCCTGGCTCTTTGTATTTCTACATGAGCTACATCTATCAGCTCAACCTGCTCAAAAATTGCCTGAATGGACCTCCATTGGTCCTGTATAGATTGGCCAATTTTGGCCCAAATAATCTTCTTTATTTCTGCTAGGGTTTTACCTAGCAGCAACTCTTTTTCCAGAGTTTTCACTTTGGCCTCTACGGCCTTTATTTCTCTTTGTTTTTCTGCCACTGTCATCTTTGATTTGTCATAACTGGTCTCCATCTTGGCCAGTCTATCCTTGGCATCATTTATTTCAGTGACTTGAGTCTCAAGCTCTTTAACAGCTTTCATCAATTCCTCCATGCTCATGCTGGACTCTGCTGCTGTTGTTGCTTCTGTTGTTGCTCCTGTTGCTGATGTAGCTGTGGTAGGTGTTGGAATAGCAGGAGGGGCTGCTGCTGCTTGTGTGGGAGGGGCAGGTCCAAGATTTTTTGATGTTTGAGGGGGCTAGGAGGCTGATTCCCCTTGCTTTTCCTGCAGTGCTTTCTCTAATTCTGCCTCCATTTGTAATATTCTTTGGTTCATTACCAGGAGCAGCTCCATAGCATCATCTACTTACTTTTCTTGTGCAAGTTCTGTTGTTTGAGGGTGAATGGTAGGAGGCAATTTTACCCGCCTTCTTAGTGCAGCAATGTCATCCTCTTTCTTCTTCATAAGGGCTCTAACACCCTTCGAATCCTTTAGGTCATGTCCCGAATCAACTATTATGTCCTCTAGAGTCTTTATTCTATTGTCTTTTGCAGAGGAAGACAATGTTTCAAAATCGAGCTACCTGTTTGTGTTCTTCAGGGCTTCCTTTAGCTGATGGGCCAGCATTTCCCTGTCAGCAAGTGTTGCATACACCATTTCCCCAGTCTGTTTGTGCAACTCAATCTGATCCATGGGGTGTATGTCTTTGGAAAAGACCTCTAGGTTTGTTCTGTAGTAATCTGCTAGGGTCTTTGGATGTGGGACTTTAGGCTTTAGATGGGTGAAGATCATTTTTTCTTCCTTCAGATCATAGGCAGCCATCAACCTTTGTTTTTTGGCTGGAGTTTTCTTCAGGAATTTCTCATAGGGTTGCACTCTTACCAATTCATTATGTGCCTTGATCTCTATGAAGCCTTCTTTGACTGCTGCTGGTTTCTTGCCCTGTTGTCTTGAGGAGGACACCTCTGTGGTATACTATTGGGCCTGCTCTAGCTGAAATGAGCTAGTGACAGTCTGCTGGCTTGTTTGCCTTTCTTTGTTGTGGCTTTCTGCTCGTTCTTCACTTATGTCTCCTTCTTCTATTTCCAGGTCTATCCTCGGCCTCTTGGCCTCTAGTTGTTGTGATGACCCTGTTGGAGGTGTGACCTCCTCTCTGTCTCTCTTTTTTCCTCTCTCATCATTGAGAGGAGTCTGCAAAACTGGGATTTGAGGTTGTTCAGTTTGCTGTGGGGGGGCTTGCTCTAATTGCTGATCCTTTGATGTGCTGGGCTGCCCTGTCTCTTCCTGTTGTTGTTCATCCATCTTCTCCTTTCCCTTTGCTATAGTTGTTGTTGCTGGAGCTTGTTGGGTGTCCTGTACAGCTAGAGCAATAGAGGTGCCTTCTCTTGCTTGGACTGGTTGTTTGAACAAGACCTGTTGACAAGAATCTAAGTCAAGAGTTTTTTCCAAGTCCTTTACAGTTTGCTCCATTTTTTCTTCCTGAGTCAATTCCTCTACTATTGACTCAGGTACCCATTCATCTTGGTTAGCAAAGTGTTGTATTTGTGCGTATGGGCAATGCTTATAGGCTAGCAGCCTATATTTGACCCTCCTGGCACTGATGAAACCTTCAGGGTCATAAGGGACCCACCAGAAGCTTCATTTGAGTTTGAGCTGTTGCCCTAGTATTTGATCAACTTCTTGCCAACCATCTTTCTTGTTCATGACAAATGGGCCTAGGTGGTCTCTAAACTTTAGGTTGGCTTTCTTCTTGGCACTGTGAAAGTGTGTCAGATCAGAGTTTATAAGCTGTTTGTAGTATTCCAAGGCAAATAGCCTCATGGGCACATATTTTGGGAGCCTGTAGGGACAGAGCTCACAACCATAGATTCTGATGACTATGTGATTTTGGTATAAGTACCAGTCACCTATCTTGTAACTCCTGGATAGCTGCAAGATTTTCTGCATATCCTTGGACAATCTGATAGGAGGGGTCCTCTTTAGGAGGCATGTGACTGGATACACAAACTGATCAATGAATTCACAGTATGAGTAGGGGGAATTCTCGACTTGGTGGAAGACTGAAGACCAGAAGATAACAGACCTCCTCTCACCCTGTGAGTCTAGCTTCTTGATTGAGCACTGGAAGCAATCTGTTTGATAGTATAAGAATAGGTGATATATGTATCAGGAATACTTGAATATTGCCTCCCTCTTCAGTCTTGACAATTGATCATGTATCTTATTGGAAATATACTTGGCATAATTGTACTTCATAGCAGGGGGCTTCACAAGGCTATATGCAGAGAGCATGACCAGCACAGTTAGATCAACATGCTTATTTGTAGTGAATCCCAGCACAGAGGTTAGCATATCTACCAGCAACTTGCCAACCTCATTGAAATCTGCATAAGAAAAAGGAGGTGGCCCAGAAGGTTGGCAGTCTACCTTCATGAATTTCCTGGCTATTGCAGCAATGTCTATGCTAGAGAGCTTGGAGCCCTCATCTAGCAAGTAGTTCATGGAGAAGGGGTATAGAAGCTGGGTCTGCTTGTAGTTCAGCATTTGGTTGATGGAATCTGGTGTTATATAGAAGAGGATGCTCCCAGATGGAGACTTCACAGCTCTGAGTTTCTGGTCATAGTTTTTTGCACAGAGGTGGATGACTTCAGGGAAAATGTTCACAAAAGGCAGGAAGTAGGTGGGCAGATTGGATTCCTAGATGCCATACAGGTCACTATTGTCCAAGTGACTGTTTCTTAGCTGGAAATATGTTTGTAAGTGATTCCTCTCTGCCACAAAGTCTGTAATGAGGGCATCACTGTCCACCAGTGGCATAGCTTCCAGTTCTTTGTTAGGTGGATTTATAGGAGCTACATCCAGAGCAGCTGGAGTGGCCATTGTCTGGTTTTAGCTGGATGTTTTACTGGATTTTCAAGCTTGATACAAATGCTGAGGAATGATTGCTAATCTCTTTTTTGTAGGGAGCAGCTTGGCAGTGTAAGGAGGCCTTTACAGGCTTAATGAACTGTGGGGCACTCTGTTTTGCAGAACCAGAGTGTGTTGAGCTAATTAGCTGGTTACTTGTAGGGAATTTCTTTAGCAAGGGTGAGGGAACTGCTAAATTAGTTTTTCTAGCCGGTAGTTTGGCTCCTTCAATTGATTTTTGTGGTAAAATTGTGAATTTTACAGAGGGGCATGGGTTTCTTCAAGATTTTTTGTCGTGCAGGGGTTTCACTGGCTTATTTGGTAAATTTTAATGGTCAATTTATCAATGTGGAGCTTTTGACAGAGTTTTTATGCAGGAAATCAGGATAGCAAAGGAGAACAGTGGGTAAAGAGGACGCCTACGGTAAATACCTGGTTTTTATGGCGTGGGAGGCGTTTGCACTGGTCGAATTGCAGGTATTCAGGTTGATAATGGAGGCGGAAACAACTTTGGCGGGTGGCTTTTGAGTTTTGACCGTTGCACGTTGACTTTTGCATGCAGAGGAGCTCTGGAAATCGTAAAAAACAATGTGAAATAACGGTTAATTCTCACCTTTTTATGCATTTTTGGCATATTGGCGCCTTTTTGGTGATGACGTCATGCTGACATCATCATGGGCCCGGGTACGGATGGGTGACATGGCAGCTGACGTGGGTGCCCAGGTGGTAGTGACACGGTGGCAGGGTGGACAGAATGACGGGTGACACGGATGCGACGTGGAGGCATGGTGGCGGCAAGGCTGGGTGACGTCACGCAGACGGGGGGGGGGAGGTGGTAAGTGGTTTCCCCGGAAGGGCTGAGGGCGGTAAAGCGTATCGAGAGGGGGGGGCAGTGAACACCGCAGGCACCTGACGCGTGGCGGGGGTACGGCGCCAATACCGCCCATCCTCTGGACGCAAAAGGTCGGGCGGGTTGTGTACAAGTTTGACCGCCCACCATTGGATGGGCGGGGTGGAAGATCGTGTGGCGGGTGGCGATTGTGATATGCCGCCATGTTAAATGAAATGGGGACCCACCCCAATAAATTAATTAATTTAATTAAAATCGGGCGCGAGGGGTAAAAACTTTAGGATTTGGGTTTTATCGGTTAGGAGCGCCATTTATTAAAATGTTTTTATTTAAAAAACTTTATAATAAAGTGGGTTTTGGGCGGAAAAAGGGGTAAATGGGTAAATGAGGGTGGGGTTTCAAATTTTTTGGGTTTTCACCTTAGTTTCTTGAAAGAAACCATAGTTTAGGGACAAAGGGGTTAATACCAACCCCAGATAGGTTAATATTTCCCCAAAGAAGGGTTATATAGCTATAATTCTAGGGGGAGGGTATTTATAGATATTTTTTGGGAAATTTTCCATAGATTCTAATAGAATTAGGGAAAGGGAGAAGTTAGGGAGCTAAATAGTACATTAGTGGTTAATATGGCTTTGTGAGGTGAATGAAGGAGTAAATCTAAGTTCTAATAGGTAAAACTTAACTTAGGAGTTTTGAGGATAAATGAAATGATGAGAAAGATATTTTTACACAAAAAATGTGGCTTCTTTTCATGTTTGAACTTCATGGTTTGACCAAGTAGTTTGTCATGCAATGAAGTGGAACTAGACACCTGAGCAGATCTCAAGGCCCTTGGGGGTGTTAGTAAAATGAAGTTTGGGGGAAAATAGGGGAAATTAGACATGCTTCCAATGCTTTTCCTCCACTCTCTGCTTTTGATGCCAATACCCTAAGTGGCATGAGTTTTTGCACTTAGTAAGCCAATTGGTGATGGCCCTCCATTTCTGCAACCTTGCACTACTTACCCATCCTAGTAATCCTAACATTTTTTCTTCATTTAAGGTGGTTGCACTTGAATTAGCAGACCCTGATTGTCCTCTTTTTCTTTTGACTGCCCTCCTATCTAAAACCTACCCTTATTTCTTCCAAGGCCCCAGATTAAGCAGTTGGGTACCTTTATTTCTCTACCTAGCTAGTCATCTGCCAA
>APFE031376502.1:103161-142069 GCA_000404065.3 Pinus taeda
TTTTCTCTTGACCACTTGATTTTCTTGCCTTTTGATTATTCTTTTAAGGCATACCCTCTTTTAATTTTTTAATTTTTTCATAGCATGTACCCAAAATATGGAACCTTTGCAACCTGCAATGATGAACATATTTAGCCCTTCCACTGTCAATCATGAAAGATGAAACCTATTGGTATAGGAACCTAATAGGACTTATGAAGGTTCCATCACCGGGTAATTCTATGTACTATGTATCATTTATAAATAACTTCTCAAGGAATACATGGATATATTTTCTTAAGAAGAAATCTGAAGTCTTTGACAAGTTTAAAGATTTAAGGCTCTGGTGGAAAACCAGACAAAGAAGAAGATAAAGGTGTTGAGGAAAGATAACGATGGAGAGTTTTTTAGTAAGGAAATTGAAGAATTCTGTAAGAATTGTGGTATAGCACAACATAATACTACTCCATATGCACCTCAGCAAAATGGAGTTGCACAAGTAATGAACAATATGTTGATGGAAAGGGCAAGAAGCATCATCAGTGGTATCGGGTTAGGACAAGAATTTTGGGCAGAGGCGATGGAGACTGCATGTTACTTGGTCAATAGATCACCTTCATCAGCATTGAAAGATAAGACTCCACAAGAGGTATGGACTGGTAAGAAACCTTCTCTTTCGCATCTGAGGGTATTTGGATGTGATGCATATGTACATGTTCCAAAAGGGAAAAGAACCAAGTTGGATAGTAAAGCTGAAAAGTGCATCTTTATTGGGTATAAGGATGGTTTACAGGGTTATAAGCTTTGGAACCCAGTAAGAAGGAATGTTGTGTACAGCCGAGATGTGGTGCTCAGAGAGGTGAAATATATTATTAAACATGAAGTCCAACCAAAGGAACCTAAGAAGATAGAGTTTGAGCTTAAGGAGGAAGAATCAGACTCTACAGGAGAGGAGGAATCATAAGATGAAGAGCCACAAACTTCGGGTGTGAGAAGATCAGTTCGAGAAAGAAGGCAACTGGAAAGGTATAGTCCATCTGCTTTTTGTTCAAATTTTGTTTTATCTATTACTGATGATTATCCCAGAACTGTGAAGGAAGTAGTAGATTCAGAGGATGGAAAACTCTAGAAAGAGGCCATGATTGATGAAATGGCATCTTTGCACAAAAAAAAAGCTTGGGATTTGGTGGAGTTTCTAGCTAGAAGGAAACCCATTGGCAGAAAATTGGTGTTCAAGAAGAAGACAAATGCAGAAGGAAAGGTGGAGAAATACAAAGCTCAGTTTGTAGCAAAAGGTTATTCCCAAGTGTCGGGAATTGATTTTGGTGATATTTTTTCTCATGTTGCTAAGGTTAATTCTATTAGATTATCTATATATGTTTTTACTGCTTTTGATTTTGAGGTAGAACAGATGGATGTGAAGATAACATTTCTTCATGGGCATCTAGAAGAGAAGATCTACATGAAGCAACCTAAAGGTTTTGCAGCGAAGGGTACGAAAGAACTGGTATGCAAGTTAAAGAAGTCCCTATATGGGTTAAAATAGTCACCAAGGATATGGTATCAGAAATTTGATACATTTATACGAGGACTTGGTTTCACCAGAAGAAAAGCAGATCACTTTGTGTATTTTCAATTAGTTGGTGATCGTGTTATTTATCTGGTCTTTTATGTGGATGATATGTTGCTAGTTAGAAATGACAAAGAAATTATCCAGGATTTGAAGACTTATTTGTCCTCGAAATTCGACATGAAAGATCTTGGTGCTACAAACTATATTTTGGGCATGCAAATTAGAAGATATCGGACAAAGAGGAAGCTCTGGTTAAACCAGAGGAAGTATGTCGAGACAATATTGCAGAGGTTTAAATGTAGGATAGTAAACTAATGGAGGTTCCTATTCCTGTAAGTGTAAATTTATCTACTGAACAGTGTCCCAAGACACAAGAAGAGGAAGAGGACATGTCCCATGTTCCATATGCAAGTGCAGTTGGTAGCCTAATGTATGTGATGGTCTGTACTAGACCAGACATTTCACTTGCAGTGGGAGTATTTAGTAGGTTTATTTCAAAACTAGGGAAGGAGCACTGGACAACAGTGAAGCGGGTTTTCAGGTATTTGCGTGGCACTAGTGATTATGGTTTGTGCTACCAAGGAAGACAAAGATTGGATAGAGTGTTGGATATTCGTGGCTTTGTTGATGCAGACTGGGCTGGAGATCTAAACCAAAGAATATCTACAAGTGGGTATGTGTTTAACTTATTTGGAGGTGCAATCAGTTGGATGAGTAAGAAACAATCTGTAGTGGCATTATCAACTACATAGGAAGAATACATGGCAACCACTCATGCAAGCAAGGAAGCAATTTGGTTGCAGAGATTGTGTTCAAGTATGGGGTTAGTACAGAGAGCTATAAGGATAGACTGTGACAGCAAAAGTTCAATTTTCTTGGTAAAGAACCCTACATATCATTCAAAGACAAAGCACATTGATGTTCAATATCACTTTGTGAGGGATATGATAGAAGACAAAAAAGGTGTTGTTGGTAATGGTGGACACTTTGAAGAATACTACAGATGCATTGACAAAATCTATGAGCTCTAAGAAGTTCTCCTGGTGTAGTGAAACAATGGTCATTGCAGGGTTGGATAAATGACTAAGCTCTCTTGTGGCCCCTTGTGGAAAGAAAATAACAAGTGGGAGAATGTTGGGTTGTGTTATATTCTTTCCACGACTAGCTGACATATTTAACTGGGGGGTTAGAAGAGGGGCAAAGCCCCCTCTTCATTGCGCTGATTACGTAGCGGGGAGGGGGGGGGGCTCACAAGGGGTTTGAGGGGTGTAGGTAACCCCACTCTATAGGGTCCTGGGCAGCGCCTCGGAAAATTTTGTTTTTGGACCCTATATTAGGTTGGTCAGACCTACCTATGGTTTTGTGCATGATTCTTCAGACATGGTTTTGGAAGCGATGCTTTTTGGTCCATCGTTTTGGACGCGATGGTTTTCAGTCCATGGTATTGGATGCTTTGGCATGTATAAATATGTATTGTAAAATTGAGAGGAACATAATGAAAAATCAAGCTGGTAGTCCCGGTTTTGGGATCCAAGGGAAAATCTTTGTGTATATGTGTTTTATGCGTTATGCTCTCGCATTGTTTATTTTCTGTTTTTTAGAATTCGTATGCAGGTAATTTTTTTACGGGGTTAAAACCTACATCCAGGACCTCATTAGTGAATGGGGTTGAGAAGGGATCATGCATGCAAGCATCATTCATCTTCCAGAGATCCATGCATATCCTTATTTCTTCTTTTTGTTTCTTTTCTTGAACCACTATCAAGCTTACCCAATCAAATTCTTCCACTGGTTTAATAATTCATGCCGCGAGCATCTTATCTAACTCAACATGAACCCTTTCTTTATACTTAGGACTAAGGCAGTAAGGTCTTTGTTTTACGGGCTTCACATCTAGTTTCTAGGTGATCTTCATGACACTCGAGTCTCCTATTATCCCTTTTAAATCAGAAAACTTCATGGGGAACAAATCTTGATATTTGCGGAGGAGCTCAGTGACCTTGTCTACTGTCGCATCATCCCAATAGTCCCTAATATTTGCAAATTTTGATTCTGCCTCTGTGCCAATGTTGATCTACCTAGTTTTCAACGGCGCGGTTATGTAAAGATCCTTTATCTATGGACCTTCAACCTTGCGGTGACCTTCGGTTTCTGGAATATTAATTTTTTGGGGATCCTCGTCTTCTTCTTCAGTGGTCATGTTATAGCATTCCAGTGCATGGATTAGCTAGGTAGTCCAATCAGGTTGGATCAGGTCCAAAGGATCTTCCAATATCCTAAAGATCACTAATTTAACCTCCTTTAGCGCCATGTCAATACAGTTAAACCCATCATTAAAGTTGAACGTGATTAAAAATCCATGGCGCAAGATGTCCCACTCTTCAGTGCCATGGCGGAGCTCGGTTTCCAAGTACTCTTTCATTGGTATGATGCCCAAGGTATGACAAAACATATGCACCCATTTAGGCTAGGGCTTTGCTCCATAAGCCTTAATCCATTTGGTCAGGTGATCACGTGGATCATCCCTTCCATCATACTTATCTATCATCCACACTTTTGGCTACCCAAAATGTATTCTCATCATCCTCCTATAGTCACACCAATCACCGAAACTATCCTTGTGTGTACCCCACCATCTTGTCTGCGTAGCACGCAATACCCAGTCCAAGGCTTGTAAGCGATGTTTCTCCGACACTTCTCTTTCAAATGCATCCAAAAAGAAATCAACATCAATTAGCCCACCATAATGAGGTAGATCCATGACTTCGGATGACACACAACGCAACGACTTGGTCATCATATTACAACGTAGCGCAGATACTTCATATAGTTCATTTTTCCAGTGCTCCAATTCTTCATCTGAATCTGACATGTAAGTGCTTTCATGGTCCCATGCAATACATTCGTCCACTGTCGGATTCACCCAATCCTAGTCTCACACTGTTATCTTGTAAATCTAGTCCATATCATCATCGCTTTCATAATCTCGAACTAGTTCTATATAGTGTAGTCCCCCCGCAGGATCTTGCGGCACCATTACGTGGAGCGAATTCTTTTCAAATATCATCTTCTGCTTCTTGAGTTTGATTTCCCCATTCACGTCAGTGGCCCAATTGATTCCAAGGAGCACAGGGTAGGGATTGCTATCATCCAGAATCTCTATTACCTCAAAATATTCCAGTGCGCTTATGCCCAACTGTGACCCCTTACAGCCTCCCGATTGGGATAATTTTCCATTGATTCACCATTCTTAACTATATCAAAGACCACTGGAGCGCAGGTCTCCCCATTCTTTTCCAAGTCTGTTTTGGCAAAGCATTCATGTCGAACCCCAGATCTAGGATAACTTGGTCCATCTCGTATTCCCCTATCTGCATTATGAGTCTCATTTCCTGCCCGGTCCTTGCCTTGTGCATACCAAGCTTCCTGACCACATGCAGTTCACCAGTAGCACCATCCTTACTAGCGCACCGATTGATCAGTTCATGTAGGCCCTTCACATCCTTACTGTCATGGAGCAGCTTCATGCAGGTCTCTAAGAATGTGGTAATCATGGATGGGTCCATTTCTTCAGCTAGATTCTCTTGAATTCCTAAGGTATAGGCCTCAATGAAGCTTTTCTTTTCTTCCATAAATTTTTCTTTTGCACACTCCAGATCAAACCTAGTCTCCATTTTTGGTGCTTTGCGGACCCACTCGCCTTCTACAAGCTACTTGCCTTTATCCTCCCCCATTGTAGTTCCACTTCGCAGCATAATGTTTACCTTAGGGTCTTCCTCACGAGGCTCAACCCTCATCATCTGGAGGTTCTGCATCAGCTACACTCCCTTTTCACAGATCTAAGCCAATAATATTGGGCAATCCTCAGTCGCATGGTCAAACTGAGCACAGTAGCAGCATGACAATTGTGTTGGATTCAGACATTCCCTTGTGTAATGTCTTGGGCCTCCACAATTGTAACAAGTCAGCTACCCTCTACCTCTCCCAAGCCCTCCTCAATCTCGGTGTTGACCACGCCCGTGATACTCATCTCGCGTTTCCCCAATGCCTTGGTATGGAGGCCGCATTTCTATTTGCACCCTATATGCAGGTGTCCTATCCATCATCAATTCGTAACTTTGAAAATTGCGCTCATCATGGCTGCCTGACTGACAGAAATTGCAAAAGAGTTTTTGTGGTGTCTGCATGAATTTTTGCAGCAAATGGCAATTGTCAGTCGCATGTTTCCCAGCCACCTGGCATATAGCACTCCATAGCGTATACCTTGCACTTGGCCCTGTCGCGACCTCCAGTCATAGAGGCATTGGTCCTCTTTCTATAGCATTGTTCGCGAAGACTAGGTAGTGATCCTTGTCATGCCCCTAAACCTTACATTTTATGCACCAAACTTTTTCGCATGCCTCTAACCGAGTCATTCTGTCCTGCTTCAAACTTTGCATTTCGAGACAAAGGTTTTTCAACTGCGCATGAACCTATTGAACCCCCAAATTTGGATCTTGCATCAGTGTTTCATGCATTCGCATTGCAATCTCCAAGGCTTCTGCCTAAGTCATAATCTTTTATTATGACAACATAACCCTTAGGTGAGGTAGGAGCGAAGCCACGAACTATTCACAGTGCTGCTAATCCATTAAATTCATATTAGCTTCACGGATTTTACACTTCAATATATGATCCAACTCAAGGGATCTCACCTGGTTTCATCACGATTTCCTTGAATCCCACAATAAACTGTTCTTTAGACTTAGGCCTACTGAATTCTTTATTCAACATGGTTTGGATCTCTACCAGCATAGCTGCATGGTTATCATTAGAGTACTTGATGTACCAGGTTGGCGTGTGATCTTGCAAATCACTAACCAACGTCGCCTTCTTCATGTGATCATCTGTGATGCCCTGACCTTCCCATACAGCCTTTATGACGAACCAAAATTGGTTTGGGTCCTCATTCCCTATGCCCTTGAATACAGGTAGTTTTACGGAGTTCGCCATATTAGACATGTTGAAAATAGCAACAAGAAACAATAAATATAGAATCTAGAATATTCCAATTTTAATTTGTCCTTGAATTAAAATTATGAATTAAATTCAAATTTAGTCTCACTAGTTGCTTGAAAAATAATTAATTAATTCATTATGGATTAATTAGTTGGAGAAATTCAAGCTAGAATTTTTTGTGAAGTCATGCAACAGTTATCCCTTAAATTAAGGAGATTATCCCTTCATTAAGGAGATAAGGATGAGTTGTAATTGAGTTGTAATTAGTTAGCTTAGTTCACTGAGTTATGTCCAGTTAAATTAGTTCCAAATAGTTTGAGAACTAATTGTGAGTTCAGTCAGTTAATGCATGTATGCATCAAACTAGTGTACTCCAAATAACTGAAGATTCTCTCATAAATAACTCATGCATATCTATTCAGAGAAATACCCAGTTAAGATTAAAGACAGGGACATTGTACTATTATTTGCATGATTTTTCCTATAAAGGAAACTCATCCATGCAGAAGGAGAAGGATCCTTGAGGATTGCGCAGTTTTACAGGGTATGAGATCAGTGTGAGGGATTAGTGTTACACTTGGTAAGAGGAGGATCACCCAGAGAAACTGCACAAGGAAATAGGAGGCTTGGAGGGCAGAGGAGAAGATTGTGATAATATTTGTTGCCTGTGAGCATCCAGGAGGATTTTACTGAGAGTTGGCTAGCTGTGAGAGCTAAGGCTTTGTGTAATTGTATTTCCACCTTGTATGATAATATAGATAATGGGGTTTTTAGCTGAGGCTTTCCCCTAAATATTCTTCTGGGTTTCATGTGCATTGATTCTTCTTCTATTTATATGTGTTCATCTTTATCTTTCTCAAATCTATTAAGCTTCCTCAAGTTTAATAGTAGAAGTAAATTATAGTATTTTTCTTTGGTATATTGCATTATTGAGTTAATCTATAGTCAGATTTTCTACATATATCTCAGAGGTAGATTTGTAGATAATTTGCAGGAAATTCTACATCGTATCAGAGCTAGCTGATCTATAGAGAAATTTCTACATGGTATCAGAGCAAAGGTTATCAGAGCTGTGAATAGTATATAGAGAAGAGAATTCGAAGTTGGAAGTTCAAGGTTACAGGTGTAAATCGAATTCATCTCATACTTCAGGTTGGTCAATGACGTTCTATGGCTTGAGATTCGAGTATTTCTTGGATGGAAGCTCAAATTACATAGCATGGAAAAATCGCATGGAGGTTGTATTAGAAGACAATAGCTTGAAGGATTTCATTGATCAAGATATCCCAAAGCCAACTTCAACTAATGCACAAGAGTTGGTTGAGTGGAAGAAGTGTGTAGTGAGGGCGAGATGGATCATCCTTGAGGGAGTTCGAGACCATATTGTCTCGAGTATCCATGGGAAGGATACTCCATATTCAATGTGGAAGACATTGAAGGACCTCTACCAGAACAGTAGTGACTAGAGGAAATTAGCACTCAAGGATAAGCTTCGAAGAATCAAGATGGAGAATTGTGATACTATTTCCACATATCTAAACAAGCTCACCACTTGCAGAGATGAACTTAGCAGTTTGGGATAACTACTATTGATTATGATATGGCGAGCCTTGCTCTCCTTGGCCTTCCAAAGAGCTCAAATAGCTACCAGGACTTTGTGAATGGAAGGGAGAAACTGTCAGATTGGGAACGACTATTGTTAGATCTCATGTAGGAGGAGATCAGGAGGAGAACACGAGATGGTTCTTCATCCAAGGATGGTGATGAAGAAAATTTGGCCTTAGCAAGTAAGGCAAGGAAAGGGAAGGGGAAGGCGTCCCATTCCGAATCAAATTTTTCTCATGGAGGGAAGAAGGGTGACAATTCTAAAGTGAGATGCTTTAATTGTCACAAGATGGGTCATTCTACAACTAATTGCCCATCGAAGAAGTCCAAGAAGGGATCCTCGAAAGGATCAGAAGGTGAGGCATTAGCCTCTCAGTTCAAAATGGACTTTACTCTCATCACATGCATGGTGTCATCGATGATGGGTTGTCGTTGGTTTCTTGACAGCGGAGCCTCATTCAACATGACTAGTGATAAAAGTTTATTTAGTACCTTGGAGGAGAAATACCTTAAGATGTGCATAGAGATGGGTCATGATGAAAGGTATTATGTTTCAGGAGTGGGCATGATTACTTTTGAGAGGGAGCATGGAGATCTTATCACCTTGACAAATGTGAAGTATGTTCCTGGACTGAAGAAGAATTTAATCTTGTCGCGATGTTGGATGACAAAGGCTACGATGTTTTTTTTGTAAGGGAAAGGTTTTTCTTAGACACATCACCACGAGATAGGTGAAACATATCAGTTCACAAGTTAAGAACTTGTATACTCTTGAGGTTCAAGATGCATAAGCAAAGGTTAGACACTTGGTGGTTGAGAGGGAGAGTAAATTACCTCTCAACATGCAACGCCAGAAGAAGTCTCAGACAATTATGGAGGAGCCACAATTGGAGATGCTGAGAGGAGACCAAGTGGAGGCATCCACTCATGTAGAGACCTCCAGTAGGGAGGAATTTTGAGATAAGTGGGCAAAGGGAGCACATGCAGCCATACCTCCATGTGTGAGGTGGGGTGATGTGAAGTGATAGTCCCAAGAAGACTGAAATTGGGCAGGGTCCATTGAGAGGTTTTATCTCATCGATTGTACCTTACTACGGGAGCCCAAAGTATAGAGTAGCGGGAGGAATCAGTGGGATTGATGCAGTCGGAGATCAAAGTGACAGAGGCTAGAGCAGTTAGATACTAAAGAGCGTAGAGAAGGATTGACAATAGTGCAGAAAGGCTGAGTCAGTAGAAGCGCAGAGTTTTTAGTCAACAGAGACAATAGCAGTCAGAGACTTTGATGACATATGTGTCATACTGATTTAGGCTGGATTTTTTTTTTTTTTTTTTTGCTCTGGAGTTGCTGGAGCAACAACGATAGAGAGAAGTGTTGCATGTATAACATTCCAAAGGTTCAAGATCGAGATCAAGTTGAATTGCTTTCTTTTTTAGAGGGAGTGTTGAAAATAGCAACAAGAAATTATAAAAATAGAATCCAGAATATTCCAATTTTAATTTTTCCTTGAATTAAAATTGTGAATTAAATTCGAATTTAGTCTCACTAGTCGCTTGAAAAATAATTAATTAATTCATTATGGATTAATTAGTTGGAGAAATTCAAGCTAGAATTATTTGTGAATTCATGCAACAGTTATCCCTTAAATTAAGGTGATTATCCCTTAATTAAGGAGATAAGGATGAGTTATAATTGAGTTGTAATTAGTTAGCTTAGTTCACTGAGTTATGTCCAGTTAAATTAGTTCCAAACAGTTTGAGGAACTAATTGTGAGTTCAGACAGTTAATGCATGTATGCATCAAACTAGTGTACTCCAGATAACTAAATATTCTCTTATAAATAACTCATGCATGTCTATTCAGAGAAAGACCCAGTTGAGATTAAATACAGGGACATTGTACTATCAGTTGTATGAGTTTTCCTATAAAGGAAACTCATCCATGTAGAAGGAGAAGGTTCCTTGAGGATTGCACAGTTTTACATGGTGTGAGATCAGTGTGAGTGATCAGTGTTACACTTGGTAACACAAGGATCACCCAAAGAAACTGCGCAAGGAAATAGGAAGCTTGAAGGGCAGAGGAGAAGGCTTATGAGAAGATTTGTTTGCTTGTGAGCATCCAGGAGGATTGTACTAAGAGCTGGCTAGCTGTGAGAGATAAGGCTTTGTGTAATCTTGATGTATTTCCACCTTGTATGATAATACATATAGTGGGGTTTCTAGCTGAGGCTTTCCCCTGAGTATTCTTTTGTGTTTCATGTGCATTGATTCTTCTTTTGGTTATATGTGTTGAGCTTGATCTTGCTCAAACCTATTAAGCTTTCGCAAATTTGATAGTAGAAGTAGATTATAGTATTTTTCTTTGGTATATTGCATTATCGAGTTAATATATAGTCAGATTTTCTACATAGATCTCAAAGGTAGATTTATAGATAATTTGCAAGAAATTCTACAACACAGTGGAGGTGGTGGTGGTGTGTGTGATGGGGTGAGAAGTGGATGTGAGGATGGAGGTGGTGTAGATGGATGGGATGAGGGTGGAGGCGGTGTAGGTATTCACGGGAACCCTTGTTTTGCCAACTGACTAGCACTCAGGGGATAAGTTTGTGGTGCTCCTTTGTCGTCACTCAAAGGAGTTTTGATCAGTGAGATATACTCAAGACCTTTTCTTCCTCGACCCCTAAAAGGCTTTTCGCTTAGCGTAGCTCCAAATATCAAGGTAACTGCATAACCTGTTGTTCACACAAGATCATCTTAGTCCAACTATTCAATGATTTTAAATACTTACCTTACGGTCCTTTAAAGAAGCAATGCTCTGCTTCGTTGTAACTAACAAAGGTATCGACCGTGAACCCTGTCATGAATCCTCCTATGATGTGATCAAGCCAATGGTCGACAATGCGCACGATCTTATCTTCAGAAGCTTCCAACCTCCTTACTAGCTCCAATGTCCAAACAATCAGATTGTCAGGCCTCCACCTTCCTTGGCCATCTACCAACTTCACGATCCACTAGTGTAACTCAATTGGGAAGGAACAGAAGAAGATTTCATGTATTTCTATGTACAAGTATTTGTCTAACCACTGTTCTTTCGTTAATCATGGATTCTTTTTTTCTTGCACCATGAATTCATGGATCTTTCTATCCAACCAGGTTTTGATTTCTTTCTTAGTTGGATTCAAATGATACGACATCACACATCTCATTATGCAGATCTTGATCCTGGCAACAGAACCATTTGTTGGCTTGATGGGTCCTGACCCAGGTTCAGAGTTAAGTTTGCCAAACAAATCCCTAAACTATTGGCCCCTTCAGCATCAATCCACAAAGCACGAACTGAAGTCTCACCCAAAGCAGTATGGGGGGATGTTGGAACCAAGTTTCCACACCCGGAGATGGTTATGATGTCGTTTTATGCCCTAACTCAACCTTTGTGCAAATCGATAAGCCTCTTAGGGCTTATCAGTGTACTTATCTTAATCACCCTTAGACCTTCAGGAAGGTCTATGACTGTGTTTTGTGGACTCTCCTCTAGGCCTCTGCGTACACAGCTACAAGGTTCGGTGTACTCAGTTCTAGACTCTCCTCTAGGCCTCTGCACACACAGTTGTAGAGCCTCTCTTCTACTCTGAGACCCCTCACTTTTCACTTCTAATGACCCATTACATTCATTCTTCACTATGAGCTACTACCTTAGACTCTCTAAGACTCTTCCTTTTATACAATCCCATGGTCCACAAACCATGGGTAGATCTCCAAAACTGACGCAACTTATCTAAACTAAGGGAAGAAAACCCTTCTATCTTTAGACATCTTCGCGCTCCACGACCACAAAATGCGGAGAATTTACATTTCTTTACACCAAATTCAGGCCTTTTGCCCCAAAACTTGGGTGTTTAACCCAAAATTAACCCCTAGGGGACCCTTTCCCAACAGATTCCAATGTTGGCCTTTTTCTAGACAATCTACCCAATATCAGCATGTCCTCATTCATGCTATCTTCACAATACCCATTTCTGGCCTTCCTCATTTTTATTCATTCCCTTTAATTATTCGCAGGGCCTCTTTCAGGTCATAATTTCTATTGGTCCTTCTCAACTCTCTTACTAGAGCCCTATGGCTTTCCTATCATACCCAACCAATGTTCCCTAGTCCCCTAAAGCATGAAAGCAAAAGGATCAAAGGAAAGAGAGGGAATCTATAAAAAGAAATAAATTCATGATAACGGTCATAAAATCACACAACAAAATAGCATGGCCATGCGCAATCCAAAAATCAAAAGGACAATTCAAACATAAATCAATTTAGGAACACAAAATATAAACTATTCAACAATATATCAACTCAATCCCCATGAGTTTGGATGTTCCCATTGGTTCATGAATAAAATCTCAAGAAATTTTCAACCATTCATGCCTGCTACACCATGCCATGATACAAGCTTCTTTTAATTCCACTGAGTCTTTTTATGCTTCCACATATACTCAGTTGTGAGTTTTTTAATGAAATTTAATAGCTATATCAGTTGTTATATTGCAATAACAAGCCAATCATGTTACCCTATAGTTGTACACATGTCTCGATTCATTCATTATTCACATGTCTCAGCCATGACAAAATTTTAATTAGATACATTAATTGGGTTTCGAAATTTAGAATACATATACACATACCAACATGTTTCCATCATTCCTTCACAAGTTTGTAAGTATTTTTTCAATATCAAAAACATAATTAAAATCAACCTCCTTACCAAGACTAGAAACAACAATTAAATACCAGTGTCTTTATCGAGACTATCATTATAAAATTTTAAAACACGACCTTCTTTTAATTTTTTTTATTTGCAGTCAACCTTTTTTTCCCAGGCCAACAACCATTGCCTCTACAATATTAGAAAACCACATGTCACATCAGCATATGCCATCTTATAAATATTATCACATTTATAAATGTATCATGTTTATGCATGAAATCAACCCATGATCGTTCCATCATAATGCTACACCCAACGTCCACTTACATAAGCCAACAATCAACATATTGGCCATGATCATAGTGTTATAACCATCACCTACATAAGAAATTATCAAACCACTTCACTCTCTAATAAAGTCACACACATTATACCTTCATTTATTTTGCAATAGAGCCCATCTAGTGGAAGTGTTGAACCTGGAAGCTCTAATACCACCCTACAACATACCCCTTACTATCCCTAGCCCCCACTAACGGTATAAGGATAAAGTTACTGTGGTGAACCAAAATCCATTGTCACATTATGGAAATGGGGTGAAAATAAATTTTGTCATTTTTTGAACTTTTAAAATCAAAAATAATTCTCTTCATTACATTCGTCTCGTCAATACCATTCTAGTGATATAAAATTTACCTCAATCCAACTCCCACATCAAAAGTTATGGTTGATTAAAGATTGGCCTATTAGATCTTGCCACATCATATGACTTTCCACGTGGCTACCCAAGGCATGACCTTCTCACTACCACATCGCAACATGACCCCAACTATTGACACGCTAATGAATGTACACATATACAGGAAATTCCCTCTAGTGGTGGTTGAATATGTTGCAAGGATTAACATGTGCATGTAAGAGACACACAGACCCCTTTGGTGCCACATCACCCTAGGAGTACATTTGCAATTCCCCGTTGAGACTATCGGGGAACAGATTTTAGGGTTATGTGAAATACTCCTCGTCATGCCACAATGTTGAGCCAATCATATGAGGTCTTAATGGTCATGGACCCTCTTACAACTTCACCTTTGAGTGGACCCCTCAGCACTACCATACTCCTGGATTAAATTCTGGTGTGAATGCTACAATGCCTTCGTTTGAAACCTCTGGGGTCAGAGATGTTGGGGTAATGTCATCAAAATAAACCATCAGAGTGACATCATACCATGTCACGTGATTTAAGCCCTCTTGGACCTATAAAAAGGTGGAAACAAGGTGCCACATGGCACACCACAATGGAACCACATAAACCTCCCTACCATGTCACACACCTCATCATTCTAGGTCCCACCACTAATTACAACCCCTTTTAATTGAAATTTTCACGATATATCGAAATTCAGGATTTTCCACCTCACTACGCAAGATATGGTTTCATGGCCCTACTACCACATCATCCCCAAGATTTTTACTCAGGAGATCCCAACAAGGCCTCCTTCCAAAACCACTGGGGTGCAACAATTATGGGAAGATCTGATGATGGTAATAATCGGCTTAGATCAATGATCCAAATTTCGTCTACACGATCCACATTAAATATGCAATAAATCCAATATTATTGGTCTTAACCCATTATAAACATAGCACATATTTTCATGGCACTCTCCCAGCACACTGGCCCACTTCGCCACATCGTCTCGGTAAGTGAATCTTGGCAGGATTCCCCCATCCTTCCATTCAAATCTTTAACGTTCCAAATATTTTGGATCCATTTGAAGGTGGATGAATGGCCTGTCATTAATGGCTCAAATAACCCTCACTTGTGCACTTGGTCACAACCTCGGTTCATGTGGTTTCAATGGGGTTCATGCCATTTCCTTACAGAGTATTAAGGTTCTAGCCCCACGCATATATGTATACATTAACACACTTATAACAGATTGCATAGCTCTAAGAGCTATCTCTTCTATGTATATATATGTGTGTGTGTGTGTGTGTGTGTGTGTGTGTGTAATATGGAGCTCCCATATAAGTATTGTTGTCCCTCCTAAGCTTATAAGGCATATTCCTTTATGATGTATAATATATGAATCCCCCCACTATCCTTCTTGAGCTTTTGAGTGTTTACCGCCCTAACCTGGCCATACAAATGTAAATGTATATGTGTGTGTGTGTGTGTGTGTATTAAAAACGGTCCTGGCTTAGCCATAGTCATATTTATATACATATAGACCAGCTATCTCTTCTGATCCTATAGGTTCTATAACTAGGGTTGAATAGTTAATTAATTTAAAGCCAAAACCTTCTTTTAATTGCTAGAGATACTCTCATATCTCCACACACAAAGTTTTAATCCAATCTTTCAAGCATATAATGATCACAAGGATAAGCTTATTCCTATACAGATATTCAAAACACCTGCAATACGTTTTCCATGCTAGATTAACACACCTAGCCATTAATCTATACAATTAATGGCTCTATGCCAACATATAATAATCAACACATGAAACATAAGTAAACATAGATACACCATTCATCTAAGAATGAACCATCCATCATCCATAGCACAAAACTTTATCACAGTGAAATAATACAATCACAGGCATTAAACCCAACATATTAAACATATGCATAACAATCAATGCACAAAGGCTTGAGTATACTTATATTATTAAAATGTGCTTAGCAACTAATATTGGGACTTCAACTCTCCACTTAACCATAGACAAGTTGCAGCCAAGTGTTTCTTACAACTATCACCCCTGAGCTAGATTCTCGAGCTTGACATAAAGTGCTTCCAAAGGAGTTTTAAACTGATATTATCAGTTGAAACAAGGTTTCTCGAGGTTACCCCACTTGCACCCACTATCTATCGAAATAAAATAAACATAGTGAACCACTTCACTCACATACAACCATCATCCACTCAAGGGATTAAACCAATATCATTAACCGAAACAGGGTGTCTCAAGGCCATACTGCCTTCACCCACTAGCTATTCAATGATTTCACATTAGGCAAGGAACACTTTATTTTATCCGTAGGGAATTATAATACAACATCCATACATCTCTAGGAATTTTGACATAGAGGGTCTCAATTCTGATATGGAGAGAGAGATATGTGTGGTTAATGATAAGGCAGATTTATCAATAGTGTTACCTCTAAAGGAATAAGAGTGAACTCTTCAACAACTTAGTGGAAATTCCACCTGTGTTCTCATCCCAACCCCATGGAACTACCATCAGGTTTTATCATTCCACTAGCCCTAAGTGTCTCCCCCACTCACAAGTTATCAACTAGTAGAGTCTCTAGTGGACTTTTCATCCTTATAAGGCACAACCATTTCTTAGTGATTATCAACCATCAAACCTTTTGGTTTCTTCGTTGAATTATCAACTCAGCTTCTCATCTCTCTAAATTCTCCCAATCCTCATATCCTCTTTCTACCCTCCCAAAAAATTAACATGATTACCAGGAGCCTCTTGACCTCCTCCTTTCCCTATTCCATTTTTATTTACGCATATGTATCATGCATGATTGTTTCCTTTCCAACAGTAGCCTCTCGCCCTCATCTTCTATTTTTAGCAGGAACCTCTCAGTCTCCTCTACTCATTTCAGATGGAGCCTCCCCTTTCCCTATTCATTCTTATTGTAACTTAATAAAGGCTTATCTCTTCCTCCTGCTCCTCATTTTATTCCATGATGGTTTTGTCCTCTTCTGAGTGGTCTATGAAAACCAACCAATCTTGATAGCGCAACCCATACTCTTATTAAATTGTTTTCCTTTCTTTCTCGTAACTATTTACCGAAGAGAAAATGGGCACATCCTTCATTTTCAGCTGAATTTGATAAGAAATCAGCACATTAAACCCACTTAGTCAGCCCATGATTGATATTTAAAAAACCAACTCTTCAAGAAATCTCCCTCCTCGAGAAATGGAATCCATGTACCTCTCTTAGTCATTTCCAATTTTATAGTTACATAATTACAAGGAATTATTTTAAATGTTTACAAGGGGAATTAACCCACAATGGATGTCACAACATGGACCTAGATAGTCCCATACATGACTATCCCAAACACATAACATAACACACACACACATGGTACAATACAACATACACATAGCACAATAAAACTTACTTATGGCACAATATAGCATATAGACATATACACATGTACAACACATGCACATATACATAATATCATAGAGAATCCAAAGACCGAGCCATCTCTATGCATGTAAACTAGGACATACTGCTTTTTTGGTTTTTCCCATGTTCATAATCTTAGCATGGGCACAATGTAAAGGTCATGTTCACATGATATTCAAATCACAAATCAGTATGGATTCCCTCTTGCCCAATGGATTCCTCATTCATCCAAGAATCTCATTGGATAACTTCAATATGTTATTCCTTCAAGCCATTCACATAGTCATCAACTGAATTTTAAACCATCATTATCTCATAAGAATGATCCCTAATAAAATTTGGTAGTCAAAATGGCTTAAACTTTCTTCAATAATCAATCATGTCCATGAATATAACACATATTCATATATATATCAAGTAAGGTCAAAACCTTTTTGTGCCATTTTTATGGCTGCCATTTTACTGTCCATTATTTCCCATGGATCCAACCAACCTTCTTGGTTGTCATATTAGTGTCCACTTGTTCATGGACATATCATGCATTAACACATGTCAAATAAAGCTATAGTTTCAAAGAACTCTCTCTATTGTTGGTGTTGTTCGCATAAACAATTTTCAACTTGTACATGATTTCATTCATTCTTGTTGTCATATTTAGGATTGATGCTCCAATATACACCAACGATGGTCTTTCCCAACCCATTTCCCAAGCCTAGCTTTCTCAATTTTTATCATGCTCTGTATTCATGCATAGGGCATCCTTGACTCTCTTACTAGAGATTTGCGGCTTCTCTACCACACCCAATGGATGTTCCCAAGGCCCCCCAAAGAATGGAAACAAAAAATGAAAGGAAAATTTAATGGAAAAGAGGGCAACAATGAAAATAAAGAAATTCATGACAATAGTCATAAAATCACAAAGAAAAATAGCATGGACATGCACAAGTCAACAACCAAATGTTAAATGAAATATAAAATTAATCGTGAAGCACAAAGCATAAAATATTAAATAGCCTCAACGACTCAATCCCCATGAGTTCCAGTGTTTTCAATGCTTCATGAATAAAATTCAACCCGAGGCTTCTTCAAGATTTCATGGCAACATTTTAGATTTTTGGTTCCCCTCCAATTTCTCCTGAGAGGAATCCTTCAATGCTTTTAAGAAGATCTTGATGTAACACCCATCTTCTTCCCTTTCTTCCAACATTATGCCCTGTTGTCTTCAAGTGTCTAAGAGTTCTTACAACTTTTTCTTTTCTTGTTGTAATGAGTCTCTTTATGTGCTACCACATACATTCAGTTATTACCATCATTAATGAAACTTACACATTATTCGTTGCCCTGTCATGTTATTCCAAGAATTTTGTCTTGCAATTACACCTATATCTTGATTTACTTATTAGTCACATGTCTCAAAATCCTTGACATAATTTAGGCATAATTTATATCGCAGCATAATTTTCAAAAATCAGAATGTGTATGCACATCACAAGTTTAAAATCTGTTTATACCAAGGCTTATCTGCACTAACTACAATCAACCTCTCAACAACAAAGTATTTAAAATATAAGCATCTGTAATCTCAAAAAGTCAATGAAAAACCATATGTTACATTAGTATTTGGCATCTTTAAATTTTATAATTATCACATTTCTAAATGCATCATAGATATGCATATAATCTAACCTCTCAATCATAGTGCTACACCCAGTGCCCACTTGCATAAGCAAGAAATTACCATGCAATAGTATAACAACTAGCACTAATAGGAAATCGTCAAAATACATTATTCTCAAATAGAGTCACAATATGGCATGCCTTCAATCCCACCGAGGCCCTTTTCCATATAATCAATATGCCATGGAACTCTCCCCTCCAATCAGCATATATATATAATCAACACAAGGATTTCACCAAAATCCCCCATATCATATAAGCATTCACATGATCATTCATCCAAAGCATGTACAAACACACCACTTAAAAAATCATGCACAAAACCATGTAGGTAGTTTTGCAAAGAATAAAGAAATAACAAGAATTCATGGTCACAGCAGTAAACTATCTAGATCTTCAAGATTCCTAATAGCAAACACATGCAATACCATCATATTTTTTAATAAAATCAAGCATACAAAAATATCCTTGCAACCAAAACAAAAATCACAATGAAATGATATAATAGCATGCAACTATATCCACATTCAGCTACAACGCTCAAAGCTAGATCTCCACTCTAGCTCCAAAGATCCAAGAATTAGATCTATTGCTCTACTAATTTTGTAACAGTGCACATACTTATTCCAAAAGGTCTAGAGTTGAAACCGTTGTCTATAATTCTTATGTGATAGATTCCATCTAGTCCAAGTGTTGAAATTGGAAGTTGTAAAACCAATTTGTAACACACCCCCTGCTATCCCTATCCCCAACTAATGGTAGAAGGAAATAGCTACTTTATTGGCCTGATCTCAAAGGTATTTTTATGGAAATGGGATTTAAACTTTTTGATCGTTTTCAAACTCTTCAAAAATTAAAATGGACGACATTTTTGTTCTTGTGTCGTCAAGAACTTTCCAACAATATAAAATTCACCCCAATCTAACACCCAAATCAAAAGATATATCCCTTTCAATATTTGACCTATTAGAAAATGCCACGTCACTTTGGTCTTCAATGTGGCACTTACGTGATCCCCACATGGCACGCATTTGGTTTCCCAACTCGTATCCACCTCATGACCACAAGGAATCCCTACCCCAACTCTCAACCCATGCATGTCATATCATGTATTATCTACTTTCCATAGTTCAAAAGCCAAACATGTAGTATGTATATACTATTTACAAGATGTGGGGATGTGGGCCCCTTTATGCCACCTCACCCTAGGAATAGAATCCTAGAAATATCCTTTGGAGTCCCTTGTTGAAACTTTCTGGGAGGAGCTTCCAGGGTGATGTGGATTTCACAAGGACCCCTCATCCCATGCGTCCCAATGTGATTCACTATGTCTACACACTCGACTCTTCCCTTGCCACATTGTCCCAACCCTTTAATTTCCTTGTGATGTTTTCATAACCACTGGGGTGATGTGGAAGTCTATTTGGGCACCTTCCACCTCAACTTTGCCTCAACCAATTACTAAGGTCTCACTCCCTTACACCTATGTGTGTGGACCCCACCATTACAAGCTCATCCTGGGGATTAAACCGTGGCAGTTTTACAACCAAATCCACAAGAAATCATCGAGGACAAGGCATTGGGGTGACATTAGCAGCCCTTTCCGCTTGGGTGATGTCACCCTCCATATGGCTCCCCTTAGGATATGCCACGTGTCACCCATTTATTAGCCACTTGTCCCCATGAAATCCCTCAATTCATGTGACACTTGTCCTACTTTCTCGTTGCCATGTGGCTTTGGGCTTACATCACCTACCACGTTAGCCATGGGTCCCACCAAATATTATGCTATGTGGTAAAACACAATTTCATGTTATAATCGATATTAGGGTTCCTTTGTTCTAATTCGTTGAACACTAGTAACAATCCCATTATCCATGTCATCCCAGTGAATAAATCTCAACAAGGCTATGAACGACCTCAACTTGAAATCTCCAAGGTATATTTTTGTCAAGTTCCATCTGACAGAGAGGAGCACGTCAACCATTAGCAGTCAATTTAATTCGAAGGTTTCCATTCCAAAGGGCCCCACAAGCCACATCGTCTCAGCAATACAATCCCAAAAATATTTTACAATGCCTCCCTTCAAAACCTTTGAGGAAATACTTTCGAGGTCCATCCTATGGTGAAAAAACTCCTGCAACATCCAACACCCTAGGACTCTCCAGCCTGAGCGTTGTTGGACATGACACCAAGCCATATGGCATTAGAGAAATTTTGAGGTAGTAAATGGGCCTCAAAATAAAAATGTACAATAAAAAATAGCTTTATAATAACCAATAGGATTCAATATGATGATCTCAACCATGGGGGATGATTCACAATTTTTGGAGTAAAAAGGTAAAAATATTAAAAACTAAATAAAAACTACTTTTTTAACTCGTATTTTCAACTTATTTCCCTATGATTTTACTCAAATTTAGAGCGCGAGCACTTGTTGGATGAAAAAATTAATTTTCATCCAAGGAATACCCATGCTGCATACTTTTGATGGACCCTACTACATGAAAAATGTGAAATACATGAAAAAAGTGGTTGCAATCGCTTTGTTTTCATGTATTTTGCATTTTTCGTGTAGTAGGGTCCATCGAAAGTATGAAACATTGGTACTCCTTGGATGAAAAATTAATTTATTCATCCAAGGAGTTCTCCCACTTGAAATTTGAGTAAAATCATAGGGAGATAAATTGAAAATACGAGTTGAAAATGTAGGTTTTTCTTCTTTCCCTCCAAAAGTTGATGAGGTAATCTAATCTTATTTTATTATTTCCAATATGATTTTATAATATTCCTTAGGAGGCCCATTTTATACCTCAAAATTTCTCTAACGGTTAGATATGGAATCCACTCTTTTAACCCATGGCAATGAATTTAGACTTCTGCGACATATGAACATATAAACTTGAGCCCTGCCCTTAGTGCTTGGTTACAATTCCCACATACATGGGTTAATGTAACTCGAGGGATAAACCCTTAATGCCTTAATCTCAGCCCCATTCATTTTCTATGTGAGCACATATATGTATAATGGTAACGCTCTTTAGAGTTATTCCTCCTAAGCTTATACTGTGTGGGGAAACATAATATGTGTGTTAACCTTCCTAAGATTTAGGGACTTCAACCTAAACCTGATATATATATATATATATAGATAGATAGATAGATAGATAGATAGATAGATAGATAGATATAAAGGCTCCAAAGGTATCATATTTTTTCCCTTTTCATCCTTTTTCTTATGCACAAATCCATTAATTGGTTTATAGTCCTTAAATATCCAACAAAACATCTCCAAATCGCTATTTAATTGCTTCAGTGAAACAATTAAAAATCCTACAATAATAGTTAGCACTCAACTATGTCTAATCAATTTAGTCATCCGTATTTAAGCACGAGATTGTCACACAATCATTGGTGTCTTTTAGAATACATAAGAGAATCCCAAAATAAAAATGTGAGTCTCCCAACGAGGACCTACATTGTTGGTTGTTGGCACGGCTAAGTTCTTATTCCAAAGCATGTAAAACCAATCTAAAACTATTCCAAAGAGTTCACTCCTTTTTTTTTGTGAACTTAGGAATTACTACTTTCTATATTACGATATCAAAATGTCTTACATCTTTCTTATGTTCTAGGTGGCTAGCCTGCCCACAGGAAACCAGGCAGCCACCTGTCAGCATTATATCCAAACCAAAATTTGAAAATGTTCATCTCCTTGGTTCTATCATATCTATTCTTTCAAACTCTACTAATTATTATATCTATTAGTCTATAATAAAACATCCAGAAACAGTTCTTTTACTACAGTAATTCAAACAAAACTATCCAAGAAACTTGCTTCATCAGTCCTCATCTGAAGAAATAGCCGGGGTGGGCACCATGGCTCTTGTACTAGGAGTCACATCCTTCTGCTCCAAAACCATTTCATCTCTCGCAGCATTTGTTCCATTTTTCCCAGAAATAGATTATTGCACAAGGCCTGGATCTGAACCTCAACAATTTCATTCAGGAGCATGGACTTTATATTTTCCAATTCCTCCTGTGTCTGACTCCTTCTTTGCTCCTCCCTCTACTTCCTTTCCTCCTCTTCTTCCTCCTGGACTGCCTGGTTCATTTCCATAGCACAGGCTACCACGTGCTTCATAATCCAATAATGTTGGATCGACTTATTAAACAGAGAATTGCGGCTCCGAGTATTTCCTGGATCTAGTACTAAATCCTCCCATTCACCCCAGGGAATCTCCTTGTTCGAGCTGATGGATCTTAGCTCCCGTTCCCACCCATTTATCTGTTCCTAGATTTCGGAGGAATTCCTTGCCATGTAAGCATTTATCATATACATTATTTGCTCAACCTCTGGTTTCCTTCCTCGCTGCTTCGGGTTACTGCTCGATCCTTCTTCCTGGGTCCGAACTTGTTTCTCTTTCTTCGGAGATGTCTTGCTGCTTGCCTATAACCTATTCTTGATTGCGTCTTGCCTACCTATCAAGACAAGAGACCACAAGTCAGTAACTCTGTTGAGAATTTCTACTTCAACCCACTCACTTACCCCTCTTGTATTAATCTGGTTATCCCAAGTTTTCCTAAGACTTCACTCCTTTAAAACAATGTGATACAATGAAAATATACATGTAATTGTTTATGGGTTTAGAGGGATCATTTGAAACTCCTTTTAAGACAAGAATACCACAAGGTTGAAATCAGGTATGAATTTAGTCACATAAAGTTGAAGGAAGGATTCACAATTTATTTAGACTACAAGCTATATTCAGAAAAAACAAATCCATTTTCCAAACTGACCCAAAAATTTTCCAAAATTGCATTCACATATGGTCTAACAATGCTGCACAAGACAAACAATAACTCAAATGATCATTGCAAGAGAGTGATCAACGAAGCCCTTAGAAAAAATCACCAGCCTAAACTTACAATAGTTTGATCTGCATGGACTCCTTCGTTTCTTATTAGGTTTGCACAAAAGTTGTAATTTAAAACTCAATTTTTAGGACTTAATCTAAACCACAGTGCAAATAAAAGGGTCTATGCAATAACAAAGGTTTCCTGCAAAAAAAATACACCCCGGAAAAATCCTAATCCATTAGGAAAAATAGCCCATAAATCCTTTTTTGACTTCTTCACAAGACCGCAGGTATCGACATGTTCTTCTTAGTTTCTAAGATATCCATAAATTAATCACATCTCATGAAAGGAGTGATGACTTCTCTTTATAATATCTTAAAGAAGTTTCTAGGAGTGTTGGCCAAATTTGAATAAGAGGGGAAATGCACATTTAAAATATTTTGAGCAAATCTTAGGCCCCATGTCCATAAGATAAAACTAATCTTTATGCCCTTCTTTTTTAATTTAATTTTTCCTTTAACTTAGGAACCATGAATTATTAAACCCTTTCTTCATATTCTATAAAAGTTGACACATTTCATAAACAACCTATATAACATCATTTAATTTAATTAATGACAAGAACCTAATTTTTTCTTATCCTTTTCCATGGCATCGCTCTTGATGCCACATTTTCATCCTCATCATTACGCCTCAACTGAATGTTTCCACATTAGCGACCTGTGTGGTTTTGAGCCATAGATTGGGTCTTTAACTTTGACTAAATATTTTTCTCAAACCATGAAGGTCCACGAGATGCTCCACATACCACCAGAATCAACATGATGAGTAGAATATAATGGAGAGGGTATCTAAGGTAAATTCAATGGTTTTCTTCCTCAGAAACTCCAATAACAGTAAGGTATGCTCAACTTCCAAGGAAGCCAAGCCCTAGAACTAGGGTTTCATCTTGTGGCTAATGTTTGATCAACTTGCATCATCCAGTTGTAACATCAACGATAATAATGACCTTATTACACCATCACATCAAGTTGCATCATCATCACCTACATCATGGGTTCTAAGGGGTCCAAACCATAGGGTTAGGATTTAATCTTGCATCTATGATTTCTACCACATTGTCAGCATTGGTATATTAGATCTAGGGTTTCATTCTAGGGCTTCATCTGCATAAACATCCTAAACCTTCTTCCTGGCATCCTGCACATCATACTACATCATGTACATACTTGTACTTGCTCCCTCTTTGGCATCAACGACAATATACTCAACAATCTCCCCCTTTTTCATTGATGTCAACACACCTATCTCCCTTAATTCCTCCAAGGTTATTTCTCGCTTTTACATCAATGGAAAAGGGTGGCTGACACGTCCTTAACAAAATCCTCAAGTTTTGTGACTCCCCTTGATAACATGCTCACTTGTTTCATCATCTCTACAAGTTCGTCCTAACAATATGCTTTCTTGCTGCATCATTTCTTCCAGTATATTGGCTCCCCTTGACGGTATTCTCTCCTACAAACTCCCCTCGTGTCAGTGCATCTACCAATAATGTGAGAATTCATTATGAAGCATGTTTTCTCTGCCAAGCCTTGGTTGTATTTTCTTCCTTCCTGGTTCTACAGGGTCCACGTCAAGCCACTTCTACAACCTCATGAAAAATGGCCAAAATTATGGCATAAGTAACACTCTATATCTGGTCTCAATAATGGAGCAAAGTTGTTGTAACTTTTTTTTCATAGGAATATGGGACTTTATATTGTCTTCCAAAAAAATGCTTCTAGGGATTTGATAAAACCCTTTATCCATTCTCCTATACCTCTTACAATTTGTAGCTCTGTGTCCATAGTTAGAACATGTATAACAATAACCATAAAATGTGCCCATATACCTGGGTGTATAGGGTGAAGATTTGCTAAAGGTGTCTCACCCTTGAGAATATCTTTTCTACTCTCCACTTTTGAATTCTCTATTATGAATTAGTGTCTTGAATTAATCATCTTGATTTCTTGAGGTATTGGTCTTCCAGCTTTCGGTGTTGGTTGATTTATGTAGGACTTTGACTTTGGGCTTCTCTCCATTTTGGACATGAGGCTTCCTTTCATAAAAATTATTTTCTTCCTTGACATGTGACTGCTCTTCATATTTTGGATGAGGCTTCTCTTCATGTGGTTGTTCTTCATCATAAGGATGAGGCTTCTCTTCTTCGACATGTGGATTTTCTTCATTTTTGGAGCATGATGACTCACCAACATATCCTAGACCTATCTTGATAAGTGGTGATCTCTGGAAATTGATAATGTCATCCAAGACCTATGAACTTCTCAATTTCTATTTCAACTTGTTCACTTATGCTCTCAATGTGACAATTTCTTGTTTATGTTTCATGCAATAATATTCGTTCTTCTTCATTTGTCTCCTAACAACTTCCTCAATGTGTTTAGTTTCTAAAGGTTCCCTCTTCAAGATGGTTGTTTTCTTGCAAAGTTCTTTATCCTACATGTTCCATTTATTTTAATTTTCCTTTCCCTTAAATTGGCTTTTCAAGGTGCTTTCTATCTTGTTTTCCTCTTCCAATATGTTTTTTAGGTGCTCCACTTCTTTCTTTGTTTCATCAAGTTCCCAATCCTTTTTTGGTGTTTTTTTTATTAATTTGATATTAAATTTGGGTGATTTCAACTATGGACCATCTACAGTTATCATAATACCTATCTTCTCGAACTTCAGTTCTTCAATTTCCTTATGAGAACTATTATATCAGCTTTGACCAAATATTTATCCCATTCAACTTTAAATATTTTGTCTTTGTAGGGATTTAACATCTTCTTCAGGATCAGTAGCCATCTTATCTTCAACTGAAGGTTCCATAATTCAATGTCACATATTTTCCTTCAACGGGTTAAGCTTCCAATGAAGGACTTGCTCTGATACTAATTGTTGGAAATACTTAGAGGGGGGTGAATCAGTATTTCCCTCTTTTTTACAATTGATTAGTTTATTTCTTAATTATTTAGAGCATCAAAGAAAAAAAACATCACATCAATTATCAGTGCATGAGATATGTCATTCAAGCAAGCTTTGCATTATGTATGGTTACATACACAATTTACCAACCAAGCTAGAAGGAAGTAAAATACTCCCCAAAGAAGTTAATGCTCCCCAAGTCTTGAAGATATTGGGAGACCTTTTCTGAAGGAGTCTTCATTCCCTCTTACAATCAACAAGTAACCCAATAATTATTTCTCCACAACTATTTCCCACTACTGCAGTCATTACCACTACCGTTGCCCACTGCTACAACCGATGTTGCCTTTGTTCCTCACCTATTATCATTATTTCCCTTTGATGCCATTGTTGCACGATTCTTTGTTGGTGTCACTCATTGTTTCCTTTGTTGTTGTTTTTGTGCACTCTCATTTTCACTGTTGCTGCTACCAATGTGTCTGAAATCACCAACAACAATCTTCCACAAGAAATTCCAAGTCAAACACATCATAGGAATAATATTGTTGGAACACGGATAATATTGTTTTCATAGGAATAAAACTAGTGGAAGTGAAGTTTTCATGAACTATCAAATGGTCTGCCACACATTTATGTTCATATACTACCATTGTCATTGTCATGGTCATTGTCACTATCACATCTAGCAATGCCAAGGTTACTATCATCAAGCAAGGGAACTCTGTCCATTGAAGGCTTCATCATCATTATGCATTAGGTATTGTGTTTCATAAAATATCATTGTCACCATGTCAATAATAAACTACCACGTCAAGGGTTACTACTATACAAGTTTTTCTGCTACTGTCAGCCCACTTTCATATATCAGGAATATAGTCATCACCTATCACTGCAATCCAAATATAAGTTTACTATTTTTGTCGTCTTCCATTATACATCTTTGTCAAGTATTCTGCCATATATACATATGCTTATATATTAATATCATTGTCACATATAAACCTCAGTCATGCAAGCACACACATTATTTTGTGCAATACTATCAAGGAGATGAAGCATGACACGATTGTCTAGAGAATACAATCACAAACACAAATACAAGAGGTCATTCCCAGGAAGGTTATTTCATCTGATCTTATTGAGGTTCACAATCAACACATGGAAAAACACTATCACATGTATCAATCTCTCCAATACATGTATCAAGTTTATTTTCTTGTATATCAAAGCAAAAGCATTGTCATGTGTATCACATCAAAGCCACTATCATATATAAGAGCAGGATTACTTTTGCATAGAGGCAAGATATTTGTCATCATGTATTTGGATCTTTCTCATCATGCATCATTGTGTTACTATCAACCAGGATCATTATTATATCATTATCTTATAGTTGTATTATTCATATATCATTAGCATGCATCAATTATCTAATTAAGGTCATTATTATTAGGTTTGGTTATTTTTTTCATCATACTTATCAGAACATATATCTCAAGACTTAAACCACAATGAAAACTCAACACAAATCTCAATTATGAGGACATAGGACCATTTTCATACACTACTCCAAAGGTATCATATTTTTTTCCTTTTCATCCTTCATATTATGCATAAACCCCTTAATTGGTGTACAATCCTTAAAGATCCAACAAAACATATCCATATCGTTATTCAATTACTTCAGTGAAACAATACGAATCATGTAGTAATAATTAGCACTCAATTGTGTCTAATCAATTTAGTCATCCATCCTTAAGCACAAGCTCTGTCACAAAATCATTGGTATATTTCAAAATACATAAGAGACTTCCAAAAGAAAAATGTGAGACTCCCAGTGATGACCTACTTCATTGGTTGCTGATAGGACTAAGTTCTTCTTCCAAAGCATGTCAAACCAATCAAAAACTTCTCCAAACACTTCACTCCTTTAACAAAATTTGAGATAGCGAAAGTATACATGTATTTGTTGATGGGTCGAGAGGGATAATTTGAAACTCTTTTTGAAATAAAAATATCACGGCGTTGAAATCAGGTATGAATTTGGCCACAAAAAGTTGAAGGAAGGGCACACAATCTATATAGACTACAAAATATATTTAGACCAAACAAATCCCTTTTCCAAAACAATCTAGAAGCATTCCCAATTTGTCCTTTGCATCTGGTCTGACAATACTCCATAGGAAAGATGATAGCTCAAAGGATCATGGCAAGAGAGTGATCAACAAAGCCCTTAGAAAAAATCACCAACCCAAACTTCCAGTAGCTCTATCTCCATGGATTCCTTTGTTTCTTATTAGGCTTGCACAGAAGCCCCAATTTTAAGCTTAAGTTTCAAGACTTAATCTACACCACAATCCAAATAAATGGGTTTGTGAAATAATAGAGGTTGCTTGTAAAACAAAAATACACCCCCAGTGAAACCCTAATCCAATAGAAAAAATAGCCAAGAAATCCTTGTTCAACTTCTTCACAAGACCACTAATATTCATGCATTCTTCTGAGTTTCTAAGATATCCACAAATTAATCACATCTCATGAAAGAAGCGAGGAATTTTCTTTATAACAACTTAGATAAGTTTCTAGGAGTGTTGGTTGACTTTGAATAGGAGGGGAAACATAAATTTAAAATATTTTGAGCCAAAGCTTAGGGCCCAAGTCTATAAGATTAAACTAATATTTATGCCCTCCTTTTTTTAATTTAATTTTTCCTTTCACTTAGGGACCATGAATTAATAAACCATTTCTTCATATTTACTAAAAGTTGACACATTTCATAAACACTCTATATAAGATTATTTAATTTAATTAATGACAAAAACCTAATTTTTACTTAACCTTTGCCATGTAATCACTATTTGTGCCACATTTTCATCTGAATCATTATGCCTCAATTGAATGTTTCCACATCAACAACCTATGGGTTTTTGAGCCATAAATTGGGTCTTCAAAATTGACTAAGAATTTCTCTCAAACCGTGAAGGCCCATGGGATGCTCCACATACCACCTGAATCAGAATGACAAGTAAAATATAATTGTGAGGGTTTTTGAGGCAAATTCAATGGTTTTCTTCCTTAAAAAATCCAATAATTGTGAGTTTTGCTCCAAGAAAGCCAAACCATAAGACTATGGTTTCATCCTATGGCTAAGGTTTCATCATCCTGCATCATCCAATTGCAACATCAACAATAATAATGGCCTTATTACATCATCACATCAAGTTGCATCATCATCACCTGCATCATGGGTTCCAAGGGATCCAAATTCTAGGGTTAGGTTTTCATTCTAGAACTACAGTTTCTACAACATCATCAAACTATACTAGATCTAGGGTTTCATCCTAGGGCTTCATCTACATCAACATCATGCACCTGCTTCTTGACACCCTACACTTCATCCTACATTGTGTATCTACCTTCACCTATTGCACCCACTCTCACTTTGACATCAATAACAATATACTCAACAAATAAAAGAATAAATAAACAAACACTAAATAAGGGTAACCTATGTTATTAGATATAGATACAATTTCATATTCAAGAGAAAAATACAACCATTCAAAGCATAGATATAATAATAGACACAAATACTACATAAAATTCTATAAAGTAATTGATAAATCCTATTATATGATTTCAACACCAATCATATAAAGAAACATCTCCGCATAATAGGTCGAAGTGACTACAAGAAAGTTGCTTCAAAAAATGGCTTTAATATTAATTTTCAAATACATTTTCCATACAATGTAGGACCAAATTTCCCTTCTAATTTTCTCATATTGGATAGAATCAAAAACAAAATTGTTTCTTGGTTCTTGACAACAATTACCTTTAATCCTTTTCATTAATCAACTTACCTTTTGAAGAAACACATAAAACTTATGAGATTAAAATCTCAAAGTAGAACATTAAGTTTTTGTATTTTTTTTTTAACATACGAATTCTACTCTTCTAATATGAAATAAAGTGGGAAAACATATTGCTCAAGTCCAACTTCATACAATATGATTTCATGTGAAATTAGATCCATTTTCTTCTTTATAGTCTTCATAAAAGAGTTAATGAGTAGTGTGGTTTGTAGGTGATAAAAATAAATTGTTTAGAAAGAGAAAACATATGAAATTAAAATATCAAAGTATAACATTATAGTGCAAACTAACGCTTTAGTGATTCTATTAACCTACTAGGACCCTTATCTCTAAATCTAATCTTCAATATTTGTGTTCAAACTCTTAGTTCCATCCTTTCTTTCAATCCACATTGAAAGTGATCACAAGTTTCCCTTGCAATGAGGGAAATATATTTTGTAGCTCTTCCATTTGCAGATCAAATAATGTAGTGGTGGATCCTTTGTCTCACATAGAAATATGCATGTATTCTTGTGTTTCAAATGAGAGATTCGACTTTAGTTGACTTGGTCTATTGCACTAAGTGTGTATGATTCTTGTGTATGGCCACATGGTTTTCTCCATCAATTGGAACTTTTGAAAAAAATCAATGATGTTATGAGCTCATGTAGTACACACTTCCTCAAAATTCATATCAATGACCTCCACACAAACTAGAATATTTATGGATGGGTTGGAAATCTACTATAATATGTCCTTATTTGATTTATTTGAGGAGGAAGGTGATTTCAATAGTATGATGTTCCTTTGACCTAAAATTTGAGATAAGGGGATCCAAATTACTTTCCAACATTCAATAGACATGATACTTTGTCTCAAAGAGAACATCATTTCCCAATAATCCACTCATTATTCAAGAGCGTACTTATACTTATAACTGATGATACAAAGGTTTTCTTACCTGATTTATAACTAAATATCAGTGATAGTAGGAATCATTATTGGGTTGATGGAACAACATGTACTAATATCTTGTAATCAAATTCTATTTTTTCTATCAAAAATATTGAACAATTTGGTAGAGGTAGATTCAGCACCCAACATTCCTCCACTGTGCATTAGCTATGTTGGTTATATTTCATGCCACCAAATCCCATGTGCACTATTTTCTTTAATTCATTTTTGCATATAGTTATATCTCTCATATCTATTTACCTCAGTTTTCATTGAATTAATCTATCTGGGTGTAAATGTAACATTGCCCTTTATTTTATTCTCCACATAGAGAGATTGACCATCAAATACATGTATTCTCTATCTATGAATACACAAAAATCCACTTTGTTTTCAATTCAACTCTGAACCGATAGTTAAATTGCCTTGGCTAACACGTTATAGGCTATATATGTATTTATGCATTATATTACTATACTTGAAAACCATCTATATTCATTCATGGCTCATTCCACCAATATTTTCATGATTTTCTACACACTCAAAAAATGAGAATACCGACAAATTCAGTGAACCTCGTACATCCAAGAGATTTGACATTCAATTTCTAACCATTCTCAACTACTCACACAATTATCTCAATTCATGCATTCTATTACCTATTAATATATTTATACATAGAAATATATGCATTCACTCTATTCAAATAAAACAACCTATGCATTCATCTCCACTCAAACTGCTCAAAATCCTCTATTCAATCATATATCTCAATGATTGATATTTTTCCTTATTTGGCTAGATTCAGCATTACTAGGCCAATATTTCATTTGTTCAAATATTTACAACATATATAAGAAAGGAATAAATATTAAATTGGTTTTAGACTTAAAATATATGTTAATTAACCCTATAATCTCTCCTTGATATTTACACTATTCCTAAGATCCTTATGAGATCTCTTATTCTTATGTATATACAAATTAATGCAGATTTGGTTACATTTCATTGACTTCTAATGTAACTATAGGTGATTATTCCCCTCAAGCATGTACAAAAAGATGAAATAACCCCTTGTTCAATGGTAACATGCAACATGAAAAATGTTAATATAAAAACCAGGTTAGATCCATAATTTATAAGATAATAGAAAAACATAATTACTCATATGAAGTAAATAGACAAAAATATCATCTTACAAATGAAACCCGATGGAAAGATAAGAAATAATCCCATTTCTCATAGAATCTATTGTAACTTCATCTCATTGTATAAAAAGTCGATAGGATGGGAAAGTCAATCTCTCCTAATGGATGTACCTTATCTCTCTCTCTCTCTCATCCTTATGCATAACATTGTCAGCATAAATTTTCTCTGAATGTCTCTTTTTTTTCCTTGTACTAAATCCTCTTTTTATAGACCTGAGTGGATAAGATTTGCATGGAAAACCTTCCACAATCACTAACATATCATTTTAGTGGAAAAAGATAAGCTAGGGTCGAAGTTTCCTTGACCATAATGCAGAAATATCGGTACGTGCGATCAGACGTCCTCAAATCTGTTGACTAGGAAATCTTAAGCACAAAAAATTTGGTTGTGCAACTGTTTCACCTAGATCTGCACAATCATTCGAGTTTATTGAAGAACATACATGTAGTGCCGCACAAGAAGTCAGGAAGTTATACGATGGATAAAATCCATTTTTTTCTTTACCATCTTGATATCTTTGGAATTTCTTTCACCAAGGGATGTTTTTACTAACATTTGAACCTGTTTCTGACATGCTATTGTATTTTTATCATCTGTACAAGGCATGTACACAATTTTAAGATAATATTAACAGTCATCGTGATCTTAAAATACCTTCTAGAATATAATGATAAACATAGGAAAATACATTAATTCCATTAAAGAAAACCCGCATCCTTTATTAAATTTCAAGATCCCCTTAGTCAAGTTCATCAATCATTGATTTAGAGAGAATATGATCTTGCATCAGAATCTAAAATTAAATAATGTCATGACCTCCTAGTTGCATGTCTTCAATTTGTTTCATTTGCCTCATGCATCCCATATTATATTTTTATATTGTATACTTGCTTGATTGTTTCACTTCTTTGCTCTTGTCCTTCCTCTTCCAAGATTCCAAAATCCATTTTGTTGTTTTCCACTTTCTTTGTTGATGCAATCTTTAGTCAACTATATTGTACAACTAACTTTCTTCTCTATTTCATTGTACCACTTATTAGGAATCTTCTTCATCGGTGTTTATAACTCAAATATTTCAATGTCTGACCTTGTTCTTTGCTAAAACAAGCTATTGGTACTCTTCACTTGTTTTTGTAGTTATAAGCTACTCATACTCTTCATTTTTTGTTGTATTTGTTTTTCTACAAGAATTTGAAGACCCATATTCCATTCTATGTTGATCAGTGGTTGTCATTGGTGTTAACCCAAGCAGTACCCCCGATCTTGCATGGGTATTTTGACTTGACAACTTACTCTATTATGAGTCAAGGAACTTCTAGATGGATTCTTCTTGTCAATATTTTTCTGTTGATATATGGCATGCCATGTAATTCTTCACGATTTGAGAGATATTCTTCTTTGAAGTTAGTAATCCCAGTTAGTGGGTTATAACCCTATGGGGTTTTGGCATGGCACTCATAATTGGTTGTGGTCATTGAATATTCAATAATTAATAATGTTTTTTTTCTTCTAAAATCCCTCTGACATTCGTTTTTTGAGGACCCCCTCAACTCAAGACATTCATATAAATAGTGACCCTCATATCCTCCTCTAGTAGGGATTTTGTGGCTTCAAACAGGTCATCGTGGAATTTTCAGTATAATTTTTTTCTGTGAAGCTTCATAAGCTGAAATTACAACCCATTTGAGCTGAACCCTTGATGAACCTCGTGACCTAATTTCAGATCTTTGTTCGCTATATTTTCAGAGATATGATCTGAGGACGTTAGGCTTTTTGCAGGCTCCTAAATTCTACGTCAAACATGTGGCATTGGGAAAATTGCCATAACTTTCTCTCTGAGCATTGGATTAAAATTTCATAAAAAGTGAAAGAAAGAAGATGGACTACAATTTTTGGGTATATTTTTCAGAGCCGAAGGTCACAACAATGACACACAACACTTTGTACAAGTTCACTCTACTAAACCCACCTATAATCAGGTCAACGTGGGAGATTAGGCATAACTCTTTCTTGAAAAATCCAATCTTGATCAGACCTATGGGGTTGGAAAGAGGACTCAGAGGGCTACCACAAGAAACAATTTAAGACTCTAGAGATCCTAAATTATATAGATACAAAAAATTCAATATCGATCTCCTAGAAAGAAAGAAAAAACATGCATTCAAGGACCATTGCAGTAAGGACCACACATTAACAGTGAAGGGTAAGTCTCCTATAGAAAGGTATGTATGATTAGTGTTTACATTTTAATTTTGAGTATCATGTCTAACGTATGTTTTTTCAATACAACGTAAGTATATACAGGGTCTCGGTTATATCTCTATGTCTCTATATGTCACAGTTAGTTTTGATACCACATTTCAGATGTCCTATTCTTGATACTACACATTTGATGCTACATATTTTTGATGCTACACCAAGTCTGCTAAATCTATATGATGTTGTAATTTCATGTTACTTGCCTTGTCATAGTTTATAGAATGGTCTCTGTTGTTGTACTTAGAACTTGGTCCATAACAAAGGCTACGGTTTGTCATCAGTTTTTATTGTATATATCTTTAGGTCAGTTTTGGATATAGTCTTGCATAGAGTCCAGGCCTATATCAAGAGTCGGAGTATTTGTCTACTGCTGCAACAATTCAACAATAAAAGTGACAAGCACACTTTAGGTACTCATTGTAATTTTAATTTGTATTTATTCATTATTATGCACTTACATGTGTTTTACGGACAGAGGTAAGTTGAAGGGTATTTTATTTTGTTTTGTTTTGGGATTGGCTTTGTCAGGAAAATTTTGCATGCAGGTAGAATAAGATTCAATTACAACATCAAGCAATAATTCAAGAGCAAAAGTATCAAATCAAAGGAAGCATTGCAGTGAGACATCCTTTAAAGACATGGCATCCATCCAGATATCGTGAAGTATTGTTAAGGCCAAGAGTCATCATTGTAAAGTTGTAAAAGAGTCATTTATAAAAGATTCATCATTGTAAAAGAGTCATTTATGAGAGAGTCATTATGCCTAGAGTCAAAGAGGCAATGTTGGGAGGTATAGGAGTCATTGTTGGGATGATGTCATGGTTGGGTTTAGGTTATAGAGTGATTAGGTATTTGGTCAGGTACATGAAAATAATTGTACATCTTATTGTATCGTGGATTATTGTCCCTAGTTTGGGAATCCACAATCTTGTCTTATTTCAGTCATTACAGGGTGGTAGGGTGGTGCTTGGGCAACTTGTGGCTCACTAGGGTGTTGGGGCATCCATTCAATTGATTATTGAAGAAAACAGGGTGTTTGGGCATCCTTCTAGTGGGAGTTGGAGAAGAATTATTTTCTATAATTCTAGGAATTCGTTTCTTTCATTTCAGTTGGGGCTCAAGATTAAATAATTTATTAGAAAGGCATTCGGTGGGTTTTAACCTGGAGAAAGTTTTCCTCCTAAAATTCATGTGCCTATTGTGTCCTTTTATTTACTATTTTTTTTTCACATACTGGTTCACGGATACCTAGGTCAGTGGGTAGCCGCTACGTCCAGGGTCTTTTAACACTGAGTGGACGCCACCCGAAGGGCATCAACACCCGTCGGCCTATTTATTGACCTGACCCCAAGAGATTTTGGGATTCGACCCTATAACCTCCCATTGGCGAGGCACTTGATTTGACCGATTGAGCTAACTCTTGGGGCTAGTCCTTTTATTTACTATTATTACTCCATAAACATTAATAATAATTGAATATTAACTAATGCTCTAAAAATATTTAAAAGTGTTAATTGCTAAGGAATACTAACTCACCCCCCCTCTTAGTATTTCCAACAATTGGTATCAGAGCTTAGTTCCTTTAATAGTAGTCTAACAATTGGAAGGAACTCATGGAGTATACTAAGAATAAAGTTCATTTGTTCCATGGAAATAACTATGCAACTTGGAGTGGACGAATGTAGGTTCATTTGTTGGTGCAAGGATATGAAGTATGGAAAATCGTTGACAAAGGCTTCACACTGACCCACGATGAACAAGGTAAGAAAAATATGGTATATGATGCAAAGGCTAAAGATATTATTATTAATGGGCTGGTCAAATCTATTTATCTTAAGGTATTGAGTTACAAAACTACTAAAGAGGTATGGGGAAAGCTTGAAAATATATATGTAGGTGACTCAAAGGTGAAAGAAGCAAAGCTTCAAATCTTCAGGGCAAAATTTGAGCAACTCAAAATGAGCTAAGATGAAGATATTTCTGCATACTTTCAATTTTTTTATGAAACGACAAATACATTGGAAGTTTTGGGAGAACTTGTTGAAATGAAAATATTTTTCCGAAATATCCTCAAAACCTTTCCAGCAAGATTTAATCCTAAGGTATTTGTCTTAGAAGATAGATCAAATCTGACCAATCTCAGCATAAATGAATTACATGGAATTCTTATGGAATATGAAATGAGGGTTCAAGAAGAGGATGGCACATATCACTTAGAAACATCATTTTTCGCATCCAAGAAGAATGGTAAGGTCAAGTAGACTTAGAAAGCAAAAACTTGTAGTTGTAAGGATGAAGAAAAGGAAGAAGACGAAGAAGAACTCTCAGATAAATAATTTTCCTGCTTCACATGGAAAGTGACATGTATGGGAAAATTCAATGGTAAACATCCATTAATATGTTTTGATTGTGGCGAGGTTGGGCATTTTGCAGCCAAATGTCCTCACAAAAATGAGGCTATTACGAATGAAAAGAAAGGTCCTATGAATTTCAACATGCAAGGCAAGAAGAAATGGTTTAAAAAAGTTTCTTCACCAAAGAAGATAGTTCCTCATCCAAAGAAGACACTGATAATGAAGAAGAATTTTATGGAATATTATTGTTTATGGCCAATCACAATAAGCAAGAGGCACCTGAAGAAGAAAAAATGACTAAGATTGAATTTCAAAATGAGGTGATCAGGGTTATCAAAGAGCTCAAAGCCAAGAAGAAGCATGTCAACACTCTTAAAGACGAATTGAAGATAGAAAGAGAACATGTCCTCAACCTTAAAATCAAGGTTGAAGAATACAAGTGAATTGAAGAATCTCTCAAGAAATAATTAAAGAAAACAACAAGTAAAAATAAGCATTGGACGTTAAAATAGTTGCTCTACGAAAGGAAGTAAAAAATGGAAAAAAGTTTCAAAACTACGCCAACTGTTCAAAGACTTTGGACAAACTCATCAGCAACCAATGATCATACAGCGACAAGACTGGTCTTGGTTACAAAGAAAAATTTGAAAACAAGTCAAGTCCTTTTATGACAATTAAAGAAGATGGATATGAAAAATCTACCAAGAAGGTAGATCTCTTAGCTAAACCAAGAGATCAAGACTCGTAGGAAGAACCTTGGAAGACAATTCCTCAAAGAAGATTTCCTCCTAGGTACCAACCTATATTTTATGATCATTGTTATTCATGTGGAAGGTTTGGACATAGAGTTGTAGAACGTAACATTTATGTTTGGAATAAATATAATTCTCGGAGATCCTTTAGAAATGAATATTCCATAACTCAGCATAATATCAACAAATTTGTTCATTTGAGAGATGATGTCAAATGTTACAAATGGCTAGGGATTGTGAAGTTCCATATAAGTACAACTATTATTGGCAAAACCATAGAAGAAAATTTGTAGGATCACGAGATAGACACCAAACATAATCTTCTATGAATAACATCGAATGTTACAAATGTCATAACTATGGACACATAGCTCGTAACTACAGCTACAAGATGGAATAAACCATGAATGAAAAGCTTGACGACGAGAATAAGAAGGCTTGGAAAGGAAAATAGGTACATGATAAAAAATTACAAGATGAGCAAGAAAATAAACAAGGCAATAAGGTCCCAATAGTTATTCTGTCACAATTCGTAACAGATTGTGAGGAATCAGTAGTTGCTTCATTCAATGACTTGAGTCAAGGCGGTCCATTAAATGACACGCTATTTTGAACAATTCAGCTTATCAACTCCTAAAACTTTGAAGATGAGGAGTCTATGCAATAGTATATGACACAACTCTATGATTGACATCCAAGTAGTTTGGAAAAAATGGTAGTTTCATTAAATGTTCAAGGGGAGAAGAATAATTGAAGTATTACAGATTCAAGAAAGGAAGCATTGACAAGAATTCCCTATGTGAAAGTGGATCAACACAATCTAAATATTATCGATATATCTCAGCAAGATAAAGTAATATTCATATATCAAATCAAGTACATCAAGGAAATGCTCAAGAAATTCAAGATGGAAGATTGCAAGCCTATCCTTACCCCCATGGTAATAGGTTGCAAGAAGATTCATCAATGGATTTGGACCAAAGTTTGTATAGATCCATGATTAGTAGTCTCCT
>APFE031376502.1:153539-165338 GCA_000404065.3 Pinus taeda
AACAAGGGGTTTGAGGGGTACCCGTAACCCCACTTTATGGGGTCCGGGGCAGCGCCCCATAAAATTTTGGTTTTGGACCCTATGTTAGGTTGGGCGGACCCACCTATGGTTTTGTGCATGAATTTCGCACATGTTTTTTTGGACACAATGGTTTTCGGTCCATGGTTTTGGACACGATGGTTTTCGGTCCATGGTATTGGATGCTTCGGCATGTATAAATATGTATTGTAACATTGAAAGGAATATGATGAAAAATCAAGTCAGTAGTCCCGGTTTTGGGATCCAGTGGGAAATCTCTGTGTATATGTGTTCTATGTGTTATGCTCTCACATTTTTATTTTTCTTGTGATTTAGAATTCGTATGCAGGTATTTTTTGTACGAGGTTAAAACCTACACTAGGTGGTTGCCTTGTCTCATGGTTAAGTAAAAAGTAGTCTTCAATCTCGTTATCCACAGAAGAAGTAAAATACATCGCAGCAACAGCTTGTTGTACTCAAGTTCTCTGGATGAAGAAATTCTTGCAAGGTTTTCAAGTTAAGTTTAATGAACCTGTTCCCATTTTTTGCGATAACACCAGTGCCATCAGTATCTCAAAAATCATGTGGTGCATTCCAAAAAAAAGCACATTTTGATCAAATATCATTTTGTTGGAGAGCAGGTCACCGAAAAGAATATCAAGCCTGAATATGTTGGCGCAAACGAACAAATTGCTGACATCTTTACCAAACCATTACCTCATGAATCATTTGAGTACATTCACCAAAATATTCAGATTCTACCAAGTTCTCATTAGAATATTTCTCTTATCTAACTAAGTAGAAAGGAGGAGTGGAGGTGTGTACAAGTCCGCAGGATGACAGTTTTCCAAGGGGAGTTACCCTTTACCATTGATGACAAAGGGGGAGAGAAACTAGTAGGAAGAGGTTTCATGATCACAAGAGGAGTACTTGTGTTGCCATCAATGCCAAATGTGGGGATTGTTGATTAGTGGTTGTCATTGATGTCAACCCAAGTAGCACCAAGGGCTACCCCAATCTTTCATGGGTATTTTGACTTGAAAAATTACTCTATTATGAGTCAAGGAACTTCTATATGGCTTATACGCACCAATATGTTTCCATTTATATATGGCATGCCACGTAATTCTTCACGGTTTAAGAGATATTCATATTTGAAGTTAGTAACCCTAGTTAGTGGACTAAAACCCTATGGGGTTGTGGCATGGCACTCATAGTTGGTTGTGGTCATTGAATAGTCAATAATTAATAACTTTTTTCTTTCTCCTAAAATCCCTCCAACTTTCACTTCTTGGGGACCCTCTCAACTCAAGACATTCATATAAATAGTGACCCTCATATCCTCCTCTAGTAGGGATTTTGTGGCTTCAAAAAGGTCATCATGGAATTTTCTCTATAACATGTTTTATGTGAAGATTCAGAAGCTGAAATTAAAACCCATTTGAGCCTAAATCTTGATGAACCTCGTGACCTAATTTCAAATCTTGGTTTGCTATATTTTCGGAGATATGATCTAAGTTAGGGTTTTTGCAGGCTCCCGAATTCCATGTCAAACAGGTGATGTTGGGAAATCGACATAAATTTCTCTCTGAGAATTGGATTCAAATTTTGTAAAAAGTAACAAAAATAGGACATACTTCAGTTTGTTTTTTATTGTCTTCAGGGCCAAATGTCACAACAGTGACATGTGGCAATTCGTACAAGTTCACTCTACTGAACCAATCTATAATCAGGTCATCATGGGAGATTAGGCATAACTCTTTCTTGAAGAATCCAATCTTGAACAGACCTATGGGGTTGGAAATATGACTCAGAGTGCTACCACAAGACAAAATTTTAGACCCAGGAGATCTGAAATTACATACATACAAGAGATTCCATATCAAGCTCCTAGAAGGCAAGAAAAAACATGCATTCAAGGATCACTACATTAAGGACCACACATCAACTGTCAAGGGTAAGTCTCCTATAGCAAGGTATGTATGATTAGTGTTTACATTTGAATTTTGAGTATCATCTCTGACATATGTTTTTGTAGGACAACGTAATTATATGCAGGGTCTCAATTATATCTCTATGTATCTATATGTCATGGTTAGTTTTGATACCACATTTCGGATGTCCTATTCTTGATACTACACATTTTATGCTACATATTCTTGATGGTAAACAAAGTCTGCTAAATCTATATGATGTTATAAGTTCATGTAACTTTTCTTTTAATAGCGGATATAATTGTCTTTGTTGTTGTACTTAGAACTTGGTCCATCACAAGTCTAGGGTCTATCATCAGTTTTTATTGTATATATCTTTAAGTCAATTTTGGATATAGTCATACATATATTCCAGGCCTATATCAAGAGTGGGGTCTTTGTCTACTGCTGCAAAAAGTCAACAACAAAAGTAACAAACAAACTTCATGTATTCATTGTAACTTTAATTTGTATTTATTCATTACTATGCACTTACATGTGTTTTGCAGGAAGAGGTAAGTTGAAGGGTATTTTGTTTTGCTTTGGGATTGGTTTCGCTAGGAAAATTTTGCATGCAGGTAGAAGAATATTCAAGTACAAAATTAGGAAATAATTCAAGAGAAAAAGTATCAAATCAAAGGAAGCATTGCAATGGGACATCCCTGAAGACATGACAACCATCTAGATATCATGAAGTATTGTTAAGGCCACAAGTCAACATTGTAAATTTGTAAAAGAGTCATCATTGTAAAGTTGAAAAAGAGCCATTTGTAAAAGATTCATCATTGTAAAGATTGTAATAGAGTCATTTGTCAAAGATTCATTCTGCCTAGAGTCCAAGAGGCAGTGTTAGGAGGTATAGGAGTCACTTATGGGATGATGTCATGGTTGGGTTGCAATTCACAATGATTAGGTATTTGGTCAAGTACACGAAAATCATTGTACATCTTATTGTATCGTGGATTGTTGTCCCTGGTTTGGGAATCCACAATGTTGTCTTATTTCAATCATTACAGGGTGGTAGGGTGGTGCTAGGGTGAGTTTTGGCTCGTTAGGGTGTTGGAGCATCCATTCAGTTGATTACTGAAGAAACCAAGGTGTTGGGGTGTCCTTCCAATGGGATTTGGAGAAGAATGCTTTTCTAGAATTCTAGGAAGTTGTTTCTTTCATTTCAGTTGGGGCTGAAGATTAAAGAATTTATTAGAGAAGTGGTTCAGTGGTTTTTGACCCAGAGGGGGTGTTCCACCTAAACTTCTTGTGCATACTATGTTATTTTATTTACTGTTATTACTCCATAAACATTAATAATAATTGAAGATTAACTAATGCTCTGAAAATATTTAAAAGTGTTAATTGCTAAGGAATATTGAATCACCCCCCCCCCCCCCCCAGTATTTTCAAACATTCTACTTCGTTAGACACACCTTCCCAAATGTGTTTAAGGAACTTAACCACCTTTTCCATGGATTTCTATGAAATAATGACTTTCAACTTCAAAAATCTCCCTTAAAAAAAAAAAATCCTATTAGGTTATTGAAGTCCATTTTCAATTATAATAATGATTGCTAATACAACTTTCTTGTCTTCACTACTAATTTATAACAGATGTTGTCCCTTCATATGCATTAATTTCCTCTTAAACTTCTATAGCCGCTAGTTTCATTTAATGATATATTCCTTCCTATTTCCTTTGACGACAATCTTTTTCTTTTTACCTCTTTGTTGTGCATATTCTTCACTTTGACTCCTTTCAATTTTTTCCTAATTCTTCAGTAAGGTATATGGATGCCCCATAATCTCATCCATTGGATCCATCATTTTCTTGATTGACTTCAAATGAATGTCATTCACATTTTTTCCTCTCTGCATATCCACATAAATAATTAGTTTCAAAATTTTCAAATGTATTAAATGCTTCAAGCATCTCTTCCTATTCATGTTGTATGTATGCAATGTCTATGTAGTCCTCCTCAATCATTGGATTGACTAGCCATTTTTCTAGCATCTTCAATTCTATCATCAAGATCTGCATGTTCTTCTATAAGATTTTTATCCATCATTCCATATTCTAGAATATTTGTGTTCATCTCATCATCCTCTTATTATGAATGAAATAAAAATTCATTCTCATGAGACATTCTTTTCTCTTATTTCCTTATCACAACTCCTTTTGTACTTATATACCATAATCATCTGAATCCTCTATCTCTTTAGACATTTTAAACATCTCTACTTTGTCAAGTACTCCTATAATTTCATCTTTAAATGTAGATTCCCTCAACAAATTTTCTAACAACTTAATCTCCTCATCAAAATATGTCATCATTATATCTGAATGTTTTGCTTCAACCTCTTTATCCTCCTTATGGTTGTCTTCACAAGCCAATTTTACCTTGTTTACTATAACAATAGGTTCTTACAACTGTCTTTATTTATTTATTTACCTATTAGACTAACCTAAGTACCCACGAGGGATTTGAACCGATGAATAATCGCAAGGAGTGCCTTAACAGCACACCCATTCACCGTCAATCAAAAGTCCCATGGGCTCTTACAACTGTCTTTCATCAATTACATTGGTTAACTATTTATAGGTCTCCATTTGGTCACCTTCATGACATAATGTTGTCTCTTATTTTCTTATGACATAACTTTTATTTTTTTGGTCTTCAATGCCTTGAAAAAACATGATTTTCTTTTCCTCTCTCCTTATGATAGTTCCCGGTGATTTTCCATCATCTTTAGAACGTGAAAAACTTGCATTCATACACAAATTGTCAATTTCAAAATCATAAGGCTCTCTAGATTTTTTTAATGCCTTTGTTATTGCATCCTTATTCTTATCTAAACCTTCAAAATAGTCCATGAGACTCTTATTAAGTCTCCCATTGACATCTTCATCATCATTCTCTCCATCAAATGGTCCTTTCTCTCATTCACAATAGTAAACTTTCATTTCATACTCAGTTGCTCCAAATTCCTCTTTATTTACCCAAGCAGGGCATCTCTACCTCATCTATTTCTTGAAATTTTCCTTTTTTATATAAAAACATTCACTCTATGCATCAATTTCTTTATAAAAAAAATTGTAAAATAGGCCATTTGACCTTAATTTTCAATCTACGCCCACATCTCATATCTTCTACAAATTTATTTTGTAGCACATTCATCGTGACATTGAGTTGTTCCTTCATTTAGCTATCTCTCTATTCACTTCTTCATCACTCATCTTACTTTTTCCAACTAGCTTGGCATCTTCTCTTATCTTGTTGTGGCGTGTATTTTAATCCTTGTCATGAATATTAGTAGTCATATTCACCCTTCCTTTGTGAACTTCCCCTTGTCCACTTGTGAGTTTCAATAAAGCCTCTACAAGAGCAAGTATGTTACACCCTGCTACAAGTACCTTATCGAGCTTCTCTCCTCTAACCCTGGCATTTTGGTACTTATATTTCTCTCCTTTGGAACCTCTTACACTTCCTCTACTCTTCTAGGATTTTTCACTTTCTCTCACTTCTCCTGAGAACACTACTTGTCATCCTTTCTAAATTCAACTAGAAATTGTTTATAGCTTCCTATTTGTAAGGTTCTTCTACCACATTCTACTTTCACTTTCTACTACCTATAGAATTTTCAATTTCAAATCATAAATATCATTTACTTACTTATCGCACCTCAATAAATCTAAATCTTCCAAAAAATTCTAATTACATTGTTGCAATTCCTGCAAGACCCTTTCTACTACCAGTCTCCTCAAGTTTACTTCAAAATTATTACCAACAATTCTACTTAGATTTTCTCCTTGGATGATGTTATATTATATCTATAGGACCTTTAATATATCCTAGAATTCTTCTTTAAAATATACTTTGTGCTATGTGTTCTTATCCAGGCATCCATCTTTAAAGCTTCTATGCTCTTTTTTCCTACAAATATTCTATTGCAAAAACAATCTATTCTAAAATATTTTGTTTTGAATTCTAAAGAGAAACTTGTTTTTTATCTCTAAAGAACTTTACTTCTCCTTCTATTACAAATTTCCTTGTCACTATAGCTTGATTCGAATTTTGTGTTTACCCTATTAAAACTTCCCCTGTATGCATGAACCTCATCAATCTCAAATTTCTTCATTTAATGAATAAACTATTATGCAATTATCTGGAATTGATCATCTGCAAATACTCAAACGTGCAAGAATAAACCTACTCTAATGCCACTTGGTTCCAAATAATCCTCTAGTAATTCTATTAACCTACTAAGAGTGCTATTTTTAAGTCTAATCTTCAATCTTTGTGTTCAAATTCTTGGTTCTATCCTTTCTTTCAATCTAAATTGAAAATGATCAAGTTTTCCCTTGTAATGAGGGAAACCTCTTCTATAACTCTTCCTTTTTCAAATCAAATGTTTCAATGGTGGCTTATTCCTCTCACATGGAAATATACATGTATTCTTATGTTTCAAAATAAATATTCCACTTTAGTTTGCTTGATGTATTGTACCGAGTATGTATGAGTCATGTGTATGGCCATGGGGTTTTCTCCATCAATTGGAACTTCTGAATAAATTCCATATGCTATGACCTCATGTAGTTCATACTTCCTCAACATTCATATCAATGACCCACACAAACTAGACATTTTATGAATGGGTTGGCTATCTAATATAATTCAACCATGTTTAATTTACTTGAGGAAGATGATGTCAATGATAAGGTGTTCCTTTGAATTTTAATTTGGGAGAAAGATATAATTAATTACTTCCTAGGTTTCAATAGACACAAACCATTATCTTAAATAAAACAAACATTTCAATCAATCCGCTCATGATTCAAGAGAGTACTTAGAAGTGATGTTATAGAGGTTTTATTACTCAATTTAGGACTAAATATTAATGGCGATATGAGTCATTATTGGGTTCATATAACAATATGTACTAATCTTTTGTAACCAAATTATCCTTATTCTATCAATAGCATTAAATGATTTGGTAGAGGTAGATTCAACACCCAACATTCCTCTAATGTGCACTAACTTTTTTGGTTAAATTTCATGTTATCAAATTTGATGTGCACTATTTTCTGTAATTCCTTTTTGAATATCCTTATCTCTCTTTCATATCTTTCTACCTCAATCCTCTTTGAATTAATCTATTTGGATGTAAATGAAACATTCCCATTTTTTTATTCTCCATCTAGAGAGTGTAACCATCAAGTCCTTTCATTTTCTATCTCTTAATACATAGAAACGCTCTTTGTTTTCAACTCAATTATGAATTGATTGTTTCCCATACACACATAATTATATTTTCTTGGCCAGCACGTTATATGATATATATGTGTTTATGAACTACAAGATTGTGATTGAAAACCTTCTATATTCATTCATGGATCATTCCACCATAATTATCATGATTTTCTCCACGCTTAGCAACAAATTCAATGAAAACCATGCATCTAAGAGATTTGACATTTGATTTATAATCATTCTCAACTACTCACACATATTTATCTCAATTCATACATGTTATTACCCATTAATAGATGTATACAGAGAAATGTATGCATTCACTCCATTTAAATAAAACAACCTTTACATTCATCTTCATTCAAATTGCTCAAAATACTTTATTCAAACATATATCTCAATGATTGATCTTTTTTCCTTATTTGGCCAGATTTAGCATTATTAGGCCAATCCTTCATCTACTTCAAGATTTAAAATATATAGATGAAATAAAATGGTTGAAATTGGTTTTAGATTCAAAATATTTTCTAACCCTAGAATCTCTCCCTTAGATTTACACTATCCCTAATATCTCTATGAGATGTATCATATCCTTAGGTATTTGCAAACTAATTCAGATATGATAACATTACATTGACTTTTAATACAACTCTCATCGTTAAAATATCTTCTAAATTCTAATAATAAACTTAGGAAAATAAATGAATTTCATTAAGGAAACCCACTTGCTTTTGTAAATTAGAAGACCCCATTAGTCTTGTTCATCAATCATTGATTTTGAGAGAATATGCTCCCACATCACATCAAGTTCCTTTTTTTCCCATTTTTCTTTTACATAGGCATTCCACACTTCTATATATAATAAAATGAAATGGCATGTGGGAAAATTTATTTTTCATGTCCAACTTTATACAGTAAGGTTTCTTGTGAAATTTGATCTATTTTCTCACAAAAACATTATGAGAATAATACCCTTTTTAGGTGTTACAAAAAATTATTTTAATTTTTCCTATGTGATAATAGACTTCTGTTCAAAATCCAATGATACCATCTTGGTGTTATTTCAAAGGATATAATTACTTGCTTAGTTGGAAGTAAATCATTGGGATCTTTAATAGATTGAAGATTTCACTTTCAAATAAGCATCTTATAATCTTGCCACAACTGATGACATTTGTTAAAAGTGTCATTTACATCATTTTCCAATTTGAAAGATGCATGCTTGCAAATGTTAAGGAGTAGTTTTTGAGTTTCTATATATATGTTGCTAATCTTGGGATTCTCTCAAGAGCATTATTAAGTGCTTGTTTCCATTTCTTTATTGAACCAAACCTTGATTGCACCCCTTTTTATTTTGTTTCCTAGTCTAAAACCTATTAATGAAACTTATTGGTTCAAATAAATGCTATTGTAATTTTTTCAATCTCTTATAGAGTAACCTTCAAGTAGATTTGATTTCATCTTGAATTTCAAAGGTGCATGACTTGAATGTAACAAAACTAGCTGTTTATGAATTGTGGTAATTAATTTCATTTTCCATCAAAGATATTTTCTTCTAACTGTGGTTTATTTCTTTAACCATATCCTAGACATGACTTGTGCTATCATTTTTGAAAACATACATTATTGGGGTTGTTTCTATATCCTTCCCTATGGCATCCCATACTATTATTTCAATTTTAAAATCCACCTCAAAATCTACATCAATTATTTTTCTTTTTCTGTTATATGTATGCCTCACAATCTTTCTTTGTTTCTTGTTAAAGTATAAAGACTCCAAACAAACTACTAGCTCAATTTCAATCACCAATTTTTCTCATCCCCATGCCTACAGAAAAATGGCCACTAGTGATAAATGGATGAGGGGATAAGTTCATGTCATTACTAGTGGTGATGTTCATGGGGTGTGAGGCTACTTTCCCACATTTACTTAGTCTTCTCCTTTTTTATTTAGCTATTCTTCTTTCCTAATCCTCTCATATTAAACTTCTTCTCTTCTTTAGCTTCCAATTAATATTAAATTCTTTTAAATCTTGCCTATGTAGATTTATTTCTTAAGTGTATTTCTTTTGTTCTTCAACTACTTTGGCATCAACATCATTTTTCAAGTTTATCTCTATTCCTATTTCTCTATTTATTTGGTTTTCTCATTTTTTTTTTTCTTTATTGAATTATGATTAAAACTTTTTCATGGAAGATTTCATTCCTTTTATCTTTATTTTTCTCTTCCTCCCACACCTTATGGTTATAAGGCTAAGTCTACATACATTTATTTGCATGCTTAATACCACCTTATTTGGATCATTCCTCTTAAACCTATCTTCTCCAAAATTAAATTCAAGGATAGTTTTCGCTTCTAATTGGGCATAAGTGTAGTTTCCTATCCTATATATCCCAATTTCTGAAGGGTAATAAGGCAAGGAATTCTTTTGATCCATGCTTTAAAAAGTATTGAATCCACATAATATAGTCTAGTAAGAAATTTTCTTGATGACTATCCTATCAAGTACAAACCTTGCTAGGAGATAAGGTTACTTGGTAGCTCCGTAAATTTTAAAGTAGACAAGTCTAAATCAACATTGATGTACTAGTACCATATTTATCCTATGATTTTCATAGCATCAATAGATCACCTAGGAATTCATTTGCATAAAACTAATTATTATAGTGAAGCAATTAATTGTTCACATATTTTGGAAATTTTCCATTTATACTTATGCTCCCAAAGGTCTTGGAAATAGAAATTAACAATTCTCTCAAAACGGGGCCCAATTCCATCTAAGCCATGGAAAGGATTTAATTGCACATATTATTTGAAAATTATGATTCCACGTGAAACTTCATAGGGTCGTCAAGAGAAGAACACCTAAATATTATTATTACCCCTAATATCTTTTGGATATAGTGTTTTTCCAATTAAAATGGATATATTATTCACGATTTCATGCATTAAAGGAACCCAATATTCCTATAAGTATGAAGAAAATGTCTCTCTAAATAGTCTATAAAGCATGGCATTAGCATGAGATATAAAGCAATCTCTAAGGAGGTAGGTTGGATAAAGCCTTATATCCCTACTTCTGAGTTATTTATCTATAATCCACCATTTCTTTACTTCTTTTACAAAATATTTAGTTTTATTGAACAATTACAACCATTTGGTGATCAAAATGTTCTTTGGTCTCACAAGCCTATAATAATCCTCTATGTCCTTGGGTTGGAAAGAAGCAATCCAACCACTTATCTCATTAATCACTATTATGTTTTTCAAATCATCTTGATCTACAATCTATTTCATCATTTCAATGCAGGGTAGTATAATTGGCTTGGTTGCTACATTGTGAAAATGTGACTTTTGAATATTCATGTAGGCATATAAATTAGGGTGTTCCTTATGCTTTGGTCCTAGAAATGGTATGGACAAAGATTCATCTTTAAACACTCAATATATTATTTCACCCTAGTACAAACTATGTGTAATCCCTATTTAGCTAGGTGTATCATTGTAGTTTGTCCCATTAAGATCTTTATTCTCCCCTATCATTGTGATTTTCTCTTCCATAAATTATGAGTATTTGGCTTGGGGGAACATACCATCTATGCATAGTAATTAAAAGTAATCCAAATTGGGTGGTAAAAATACCAATCTTTTCATTTTCAAGATTGGTAATAGCCAAAAAATACCTTCTATTTTTCTTAAATGAAATAACCATTAGATATTGATTGACATTTGGGGTTTAGCTAACAATTTTTAGATCACATTTGAGTTTGAGGGATAATGTGTATATACTCATGAAATATTTACATATAGCAATACATGTTTGCATTAATAGGTGAAAAAGTGTAATCTATTTGAGAATTATATTTCCTTTAATAGAAAAATTATTGAAAAATCAAGCACAAAGCTCAACAAGTTATATTAAGGAGAAATGAGTTAGCCTTGATATTTCCTAAATACTTTATTAAATATATGTAAAATCTATTTTATGAACTTACTTAGTGATCATGGCTCATAGTTTAACGATGTTGGATCTTCCAAACATGTCAAATTCTAAAAAACTTTTTCCATTGCTATCAAGATGGCTATAAGTACGAAAACTCTAACTTTCTTTATGGTGGTGAAAAAAATAATGAATTTGATACATGGCCTTTCGACCAAGATAATTGATTTCATGCTAGAGTGATAATCATGTATGAATAACAATTATGTCGAACTAATTTCATGTAATAATATGTGAATGTATGAATACCAATTATGTCGAACTAATTTCATGTAATAATATGTGAATTGATTCACATCAAGTAGGTATGTAATGGTATCCATTGAATAATCATTTATGGTTTTTCAAGCTTTGTAAAGTTTAAAAGGCCACCAATTAAAATTAAGGATATTGGGAAGTTTATAATGAAAAAGAGGTTGAAACCTATGAAGGGGAAACTAAAAATGAATCTTGAAAACATCTTGATGTCTTTGGGAACCCATCAAAACCTTGTTTTAGGAAAAACTTACCAGTGTCTCTATTAATTTCAAGGGTATGAGAAAGGTCAAATTTGGAAGTTCTTCA